>PVJI01018784.1:0-32540 GCA_004026765.1 Micronycteris hirsuta
GGGAAGTTTTCCTTCATTATCTGTTCAAAAATACATTCAATTTCTTGGTGCTCCTCTTGTCCTTCTGGCACTCCCATGATCCGGATATTCGGTCTTTTATAAATGTCTCTGAGGTTTCTGAGTCCCTCCTCATTTTTCTGAATTCTTGTTTCTTCCTTCTGGTCCATCCCATTGGTTTGAGATCCAACCTCCTTTTTTTTTCCTGTTGGTTCCCTGTAAATCTTCCTCCATTATCCTTATGGTATTCTTCATCTGTTCAACTATTTGCATCCACCTATCTTCCAGTTTTGTTAACAATTTGATTACAAGCATTTTAAATTGCGCATCTGATAGGTTGACTATGTTGCCATCCATTAGTTGTAATTTGTTGTGGTCCTTGTTTTTGGCCATTTTCATTCTTTTTATCTCGGTGTACTTGTCAGCTGGCAGATGCCTGCGACCTGGGTCTCTTTTTGGATGACGTTGCCTCTGGGGGCGGGGCCTGGGAGGACGCAATGGCGGCCTCCGATCACCGCGGGCTCTCGTCACTCCTCCTCTCCGCAGCTCCCCACCACCTCCTCTGCCAGACTCGGTTCTGCTGGCTCAGCCCTGGCCTCTCTCCGGCAGCGTCGCTGGCTTGGGGATCCACCCGTTGTTTGGAGCCACGCCCTGTTCAGGCACTGGCGGCCTGAGTAGCGGTGAGTGAGACCCTCCGTGAGCGCTGCTTCCTCCGCCCGTTTCTGCCCCACTTACCGGCCTGGATGTTCGTCTTCTCCTACCTCCTGGGTGTCGGACTTCCCTTCAGTTCGATTCTGTCCGTTCTGGTTGTTTATTTTTTGCTACTGCATTCATTGTCTGGACATTCTGGATGTGCGGGCAGTGAGTGCGACCACCTACGCTGCCATCTTGGCAGAAGTCCCCCCATTTTCTGTATTTTCACTCCTGGTAGAAACAGTCATGAATAACCAAGGCCCAGAAACTAATTTCCAGGTTTTCAATTTTACCTAAACCTCCCATATTTCTACATGATCCTGAGATAAATTTCCCTGCCAATCCTCCTAGGCAGAGGTAAATAGATGTATTTGATTTAGGATAATAACAAAATGTGAATTTGGGGGCATATGAAAAAAATGATCTTTTCAAAAATAGAAGTAAAATAGAGCATCCTAAGTTGAAAGGCAAAGCAACAACTGAACGTGTGTTCGGGGAAGGTAAACAGGTGAAAGAATAATTACTGTATTTTGCTGTGTAAAATGCACACCCACGTTTTTGCGCGCATTATACATGGGATCGTTATCCATTATTATACCCTTGTTATGTAATCAGTATACCCATGCATAATGTGCATCCCTATTTTCCCTCAAAAATCTGGGCAAAAAAGTGTGCAGTACACACGGCATGTGGGGTGGGATAAGTTGATGGCGAGAGCAGGACGAAGCGGGAAATGTGGAATGGTAGATATGTTATGATCACATCGTACAAGTTCTTGAATCCCAAACTAAGGAGTTTCTGTTGAACTTTTTCCCATTTCTTATTCTTTTTAAGATAAAATTAAAAAATTTGTTGAACCTATATAATAATCTAAACAAAAACTAATACCATATGATCTCAACTATAAGTGGAACCTAATCAACAAAACAAATAAATGAGCAAAATGGAACCAGATACTTGGAAATAAAGAACAAATTGACAGTGAACGGAGGGGAGGGGGAGGGGAATAACAGGGGAAAGTGGGAGAAGGGGCAAGCAAAGGAACACAAATAGAGGACTCATGGGCACAGACAATGGGGGGATTGCCTGTGGGAGTGGGGGGGATGGGGTTGGGGTAAGCAAGGGGGAAAAGGTCAGACAACTATAACTGAACAACAACAAATTTTTAAAAAAGAAATAATATAATTCAAATAAAAAAATAAAAGAAAAAACATGCAATAATAGGCCCATTTAATAAGAATGGCTTCTTTTCCCTCCATTTTTCCCCTTAAGTTCTCCTCCATTATTTATCATAGTCACTACATATTTTCTAAAATATATCTGTAATAAAGATGCAACGTGAAAAGTCATTTGCTCCCATAATCATCTCTTGGTTAAATAGTGTCTTAGTGCTTATTTCCATCAAGTGTTTCCGTATATGTTATGATTCAAATCCCATAACAACCCAGACATAGGTGAAATTATATTTGCTACTAGATGAAACTAAATCCCATGTTTTCTGCCGTCAGGTCCATGTTCTTTACAATCCCCAATCTCTGCTGCAGTTCATTTGGTCTCGACGCTCTGGGACTTGTGGGCGCAAAAAAAGTTTATACTCTATAATCCAGGGCTAATGAGGACAGGCTGACCTAGAACCATGTGTGTTAACCAAGATGAAGCAGGTATTGAACAGGGTAGTGAGTGACCAGCCTGCCAGTGTTAGCCCTGCATTTTAGGAAGTAGAAATGAAACATGAGTGAGAGATGTTCAGAGCAACAGCAGGCAAACAAGAGGCAATTCTGTGGTAGGTGCCAGGTTACTGAGCAGAGCTATAATCTGTGTAGGTAGAGCCTACGAAGAGTAAGGAAAGGTGTGTGTCCACAGCCTCCTGGACATGTTAAGAAGATAGGGAGTCAGGAGTTGTGATGAAGTTTCCAGGAAGAAGCAAGAGTCAGATTGTTATACACGGCAATACTTCTTAAACGTTCCAGTGCATTTAAATCATTTGGGGATTTTTTTTAATGCTGATTCTGATAGAAAAGTTTGAATGTAGGACCTGAGATTCTGCATCTCTAGCAAGCTTTCAGGTATTGCAGATGCTGATGGTCCTCTGCTGAGCAGCAAAGCTCTAGAGCAAATACGGAAAGTCAGGAAAGATTAGCTGCCAATGATCCTAGAGCTGCCTTAGGTGAGGATCTGTCCTCACCTAAATTAGCCAGTAGGGATCACTCAACCACTGCTCTGCAGAATGGGAAGCTGAAAGAGCTCAGCAGAAGGTTCAATGATAGTTGTGATGGAGCAGACTCCTGATTCGGTAAGCAAAAACTCTTCCAAGATCTGTAGGCCGTGCAGGGCATTTCTGAAGTAATAATATTTGAATACTTTTTAAACATGCTTTCAAATCCTTGCAGAAAAATAGGAGTCAATCATTTTAGACCTTGCCCTAGGCCAGTGGAAATACTAAGTACTAGATTTTTATTGTTTTAAAACTGGCAGTAAATTTGAGAGCATGGCTCAGCGTAAGTAGTTCAACCAAGAGAGCTGGAAATAGGACTCACTGGCAGAGAATGTCATCTGCTGTGTTTGAGATTAAAACAAAAGCCAGATGGGCCCCGAAGACAGAAGAAGAGGTGGGGCAGATGGAGAATGCCCACCATGGGCTATATAAAATGCAGGACGAGAAACTTGCTCATGGTTTACCCTTTGAACCAAAAAGATGTTAGGAAAGTAGTCACCCTATAATGATGAGAACAGCTGTCTAATGTCGAAGATAAAGCTGGACACTACTTAAGTGGTAAGGACCGATTTTAATCAGCAATATACTAGTGCAGTAGGGAAAAAGAGACCAGAATGAACCAAATTCAACTTTAATTTGTGTATAGGTGATTGAATATTTAAAGGGAGAGGAAGGAATAAGAAAGGGAGTGAGCAAGGGCTCAGTAGAGTCAGGGAAGTGAAAAATTATAAGAAGTGCGAGGGGGTGAGTTGGTCCCTGTGAAATTCATCCGAGTTTGTTAACTGACACTTAATCAGAGTTAGGCTCCTGGTTTCCCATGAAGGCTGGGAGGCAGGCACCCTATCTTCGGCTGTAGTCTGGGACAAACAGTCAATTATTTTGTAAGCTTTGAGTTTTCACAGGCAGGTTCTTATGATGGGCAAGGGTTATCCTAGAGATGCAGCCTTAAGCTCTTGGAAACTATGTTAGAGTTTGCTCATGTCTTTATGGACTAAAGGTAAAACCTAGGCAAGAAGAGAAAAAATTTTGTCACTAAGTAATGTGACATTGAGAGTTCTGGGAAGTTTCTACATAGTTCCAACTTTGGAAAATTCTGGAGGCTGAAAAATATTCCCAAAGATCCAGCACTTTGATATGATGCAATTACAGCACAAAGGATATCATTTTTTAAATTATCAGCTATATTAATAATAGCAAAGCAAATCCATAAAAAATTGATGTGAGAAGGACTTAAACAGTTCATCTAGATAGCCCCATCCTCACCATCCCCGCTCCTGGTTCGTTTCACAAATGTGGACAAAGTTGTTCAAGAAAAGGTAAGTGTCTACTCCAAGATCAAGTTTAGTTAGGGAAAGAGTTAGATATATGTTACAGGCAAGCAGGAAAGGAGTTGCTGAAGCAATGTGGGGAATTGAATTTCACAAATACTGGGATCCTCTC
Source organism: Micronycteris hirsuta (assembly GCA_004026765.1). Taxonomy (NCBI): domain Eukaryota; kingdom Metazoa; phylum Chordata; class Mammalia; order Chiroptera; family Phyllostomidae; genus Micronycteris; species Micronycteris hirsuta. Next base: position 4,346 of record PVJI01018784.1, read on the forward strand.
CTAAGTGGAGTTGGCAAAGCCTTCCAGCTCTCCCCACGCCCACATCTACGCCTCCTCCTCTCCAGCACCGGTAGCCTCAGGGACAGTGGGAGGGAGGAAGTTCCCATGCCATCTGTGCTGCTGGGTTGCTCTGGTATTTCCACCTCCACCCCCTATGTCTCATCTCCACCCCTATATTTTTTTTCTGCAGAAAAATCCACACGAGCAGCTAAAAACTGTTTCATCTCATCACTTCCTCCCTCCACGACACACGCACAAAAATACTCATTTCTCCGTTGAGTCAGTTTGTCAAACCTTTTGTTATTTGCCTTTTAGCATCACAAATAAGCCTGGTCTTGCCAACATTAACACCACTGCAGTATTATTTATATAGCAGCAATTGCCTCCTGCATCTGTGATTATAACCTAGGGGAAAGACCCAGTGCACCGGCTAGTCTTTCAAAGTGTTTCCTTTTTGCTTAAGTCATTAATGTTTCAACATTCAGTGCAGGTTTTCTGCCAAGGCTTTTATCCACAAAACTAATGTTACATTAAATGATAAATGATGCTATAAAATGAGGAACCCCAGCTGAGGGATTAATGTCAGATGCCCTTTAAAAAGGATTTAGATTGTGTGTGTTGAATGTATTTGTTATGAAATTCCTTGAGCATTTTAGTAATGTACCAGCTTTAAAACCCTGCATTCTGATGTTGTCTGTTTAAACAACGTCAGATCTACTCTCCCTTCATAGACACCAAAGATAAATCTCCTCATTAAATGGAGCTCTTTTAGTCCTACCCAGAGAGAAGCCCATGGTACGCAAATGATTAAGCAGCTTCTCTGAACTCATTATCATTCATTTGGTCCACTGCTTTCCTCTTCCTGATCTCTTCCTTTCTCTTTCCCTCTGCCAGAGCCACCCAACTTTTTCACACCAAATGGGTGAAGCCCTGCTCTGCCATCCTACCATACACAGATGATTTGGTGGAGGATAAAGTCTTCATTGCTAGGAACTCTGCAATTCAGTCTTCTTTGTAAAAAGGGGGCATGTTGTTATCATTCAGTTATCCCAGGCCACTTAGGAGTTAGTTAATGAAAAACAAAAATATTTCCCCATTTTTATCACAGGGAGAGGTTTTTTTTTTTTTATTTTATTTTACTTTTTATGCCTGTGAGAAGCTCTTAAACTGAAACGCTCTCTCAACCGGTCCCCCAAGTACCAGCTCTTAAAGCCATTGCATCATAAGACATATGTGCTAATATTTGCTATGAAGATACTTATGTTTCCATTAACCAGAATACTTACACTAAATTATTCCTTTATGTCACTTTTAGTGAATAGATCTTTTTTCCATTTTTCATTAATCTTATGTCACCCTGCTATCTTCTTTTACTAGCACTAAAAACACTTGTGATAATGGATGACGTAGTTGTAAAAGGCGTTATAGCACCCTGAAGAAGCTGTAATTATTCTACAGTGCTATCACTTTGGCCTTGCAGGAGTTACATTCTTTAAATTTTTTTTAAGTGTGCTTACTTTTTAGGTTAAGGCAACTATAAGTCTATGCAGATTGACTATTGCATGATACCTTCAAGAGCACATCTGAGCCCAGTCACTCCGTTTCTTACTTGCAATACAGATCATGTAGACCGATGGAAGAAAAAGTGGGGCACTCAGGAAATTACAGTGCTAATTCCAGCCAAAAGGCTTTGGGGGATTTCTCTGTCTTTTATTTTATTATTAAAGTCCTAATTGAAGAACTACAAGTCTTTTCAAACTTGTCAAGTTTTCTTTCTTCTCTAAGTTCCCATTTTTCCCTTTTGGATTAATATTGATTTAGAACCTGACAGATTCTGTGTCTTTGAGTACACTCAGAGACTAAAGAAAACTATTTGGGTTCATAAAAAATCAAAGCTCAAAAGTAAATCATAGTGATCCAAAGATCACTTTCTGCCAGTAGCTAATCACTAGAATCGGTTTCTTGTACTAAAGATCCCAACTTGAGAACTTATTTAATAGGTAAGAACACAGCACGGATGAGTCTGAAGTTGAATCTATATAGATGACCATTTTTAATTCCCCATCACTCATTAACTGTTGATATCGTGTTTTTGTCTATTACTATCTAAAATCAAAAAGCTCTCTGCTCTAAGTAAAGCTGTATACACAATTACATGTGTTTAGTTTATCCTTTCCTATTTTTTTAAAGATTTTATTTATTAGTTTTTAGAGAGAGGTGAAGGGAGGGAGAAAGAGAGGGAAAGAAACATCAATGTGTGATTGTCTCTTGCACACCCCCTACTGGGGACCTGGCCCACAACCCAGGCATGTGCCCAGACTAGAAATTGAACTGGCGACCCTTTGATTTGTCAGGCCGGCACTCAATCCACTGAGCCACACTAGCCAGGGCTTTTCCTATTTAAAAAAATATTTTTTTATAACTATATTCATTTCCCCCTCTTTTTCCATTCTCTACTTTAAAAGATTTTAAGAGCCCTGGCTGGTGTAGCTCAGGGGATTGAGCGCGGGCTGGGAACCAAAGGGTCCCGGTTCGATTCCCAGTCAGGGCACATGCCTGGGTTGTGGGCCAGGTCCCCGTGAGGGCCATGTGAGAGACAACCATACACTGCTGTTTCTCTCCCTCTCTTCCTCCTTCCCTTCCCCTCTCTCTAAAAATAAATAAAAATAAAATCTTTAAAAGACTTTTAAGAGCCCCTTAATTATATAGATGATTTCTCAGCATTAAGATATAGAACTTCATACTATAAAAGCTTTTATATTCTGGCGAAACGTACTGTCTTTCAGGAGTTTTCATCATTATCAACTGAGATAGTTTTGGTTAAATCATTCAATCCAGGGGTCAGATGTACTAGTCATCACACCCATCTATAGAGCTATGCTCACTTCCCCTGGAATAGATAAGACATAGACAGAAAATAATGGAGAGGTAAAGGGAACACAGATGAAAAACTTAGATTGTTCTTGATTATAATAAGGAAATCTTGTGAAAAATTACTTATTCTATCAATAGCCATCTTTTCTCCCACCATAACTTATCTCTAATCCAGAATATTCTAATAACTTACTTCCTCATCTAATTTCTCCTTTGCATATGTCCCACAAAATAAAACAAAATATTATTATGGTAATTTCCTAGTTTAAAATAATCTTTATCAAATTTTTTCAACTTGTGGTCCATGAATATTCTGATTCTGAATTCCTAGGGAAACCTATGAAAAAATGTGGATTTCTAGTATCCTCCCTAGTCTAGTGAGTCAGGACCTCTGTAATCTTTAAACAAGACCCCTTGATAATTCTTAAACCATTAGCTGTTAATATATACATTACAGTCTAAAATACACAGTTTTTCCCCAAAAGGTTCTCTAAAATGTGGACTGATTTTTCATTAGCGTTTTTGGTCTCTGGATTAGTCAGGTTCTTTTGGCATGAGAACCAGACACTCCCTCCAGGTTGCTCTGGATGGTTTATAGAAAGGACATAAAGACTGAGGTAACTCTGGGCACAGACCATACTGAACAGGGGATACCCCCTGCCCCCGGATTTCTCTGCATGGAGCTTCTTTCTCCTCTAGATTTCAATTTGTCATGACCCAGGTTCTATCTTACAGTTTTTCTCTATGTATTTTATTTTCCACTGAAACTGTGTGTTTCCAAGTTCAAACAATCAAGAGATGATGTGTGGTTAGCCTCATTCATCTTTCTGGCCAAACCAATGTATGTTTTTTGTTGTTGTTGTGCTGTGTGTTTGCTGAGCCTGTGGAGTAGATGACCTCTAATCCAATGAGCATTTAGAGACTAGTTCACACGGTAATGTTTATTACTAAGCAAACGTCCTGAGTGATGGCAGGATACATGGTGACCTCTAAGAAGAGTCTGTGTATGGGCAAGCATTGAAATCAGTAAGCCAATCGTAACCTCTCTCTCCTACCCTAACTACTCACAGTCAGTATACAGTATCTGTCTTTCCCAAACACACTCTAGACTTTCCAACTCTCTCCCTTAGTGTGTATATTCCTTTCAATCTGAAATGACCTACTTTCCCAATCTACATTCACTAAGGTCTTATTATTCCTTCAAAGTGTTCTCTCAATTTAATTTCATGGTTTCCCAAACTCTCCAAACAGAATTAAACTTTCCAAGATCTATTCTCTCAATGCCCCTTTCAGATGGCTTTTTTTCTTTGCCTATAATTAATCTCATCTGGATAACTGAACCACTGGAAGTCAGAAACATTGTTGAATTCATTTCTGGTTCCTCTACAGAGTTAAGCAGAGCACCTGTAATCATTAAGCATCCAAACAATGTTTTTGGATTGTATTTAATAATAAGGTTAATCCAAAACTATAAAGTTCAAATCATTTCTTTGGGCTTTGGTTGTGACTTAGGTAGGTATTATATTCACTGTTGTTGTATCAATTACATGATGTTAAAATATTTAACTATTGTTATGTGAAAATAAAGATTAATAAAATATGATCTTATAGCCCTGGCTGGTATAGCTCAGTGGATTGAGCGCGGGCTGGGAACCAGACGGTCCCAGTTCGATTCCCAGTCAGGGCACATGCCTGGGTTGCAGGCCGGGTCCCCAGTGAGGGCCATGTGAGAGGCAACCATACATTGCTGTTTCTCTCCCTCTCTGTCTCCCTCCCTTCTCCTCTCTCTAAAAATAAATAAATAAAATCTTTAAAAAAATATATATATATAATCTTATAAAATAAAATACCTATCATACATGTTGTTTAAAAAAAATGTGGAGGTTCCAAAAATACTGTATCTTAAAGTTTATCTGATAAATAAATTAACATTATAAATAAGACATTGCTTTAGCTACTCAGGGTCTTACTTTCCCCGTTTATAAATGAAGGGGTGGGTCTGGATGGTCTCTCCAATACCTCCCAGTTCTGACATCCTATAATACTGGGGGCTTAATGTATCACTCACATTCCCTTCCATTCCTAAACTCCTTTTATTTCCTCATCCATTGAAACATTTTCTTTGCACAGTTTCTCTTCCTAAGCTCCTAAGATGTAGTTGAAGCCTCCAAATTCGTGGCCTGTTCATCATCAGACTCTACTTGTTCTCTACCTTCCTTGGGTTTACAATGGGACTTTCACACTGGCCCTATTACCGTCTATTTCAGGCAGCACTGAAAGAAGTGCTCCACACCTCAGATCTGGTTTAGTTTAATTGCCTTCAATCTAATGTAATGAAAATGTTTAGAATATTTTGAGTAAGTGCACAATCTAACTGTCATGTACAAAGGAAGTTCGCTGGAGGGCTTACCCTGGGGATTCTGCCCCTCCTGCTTCTCCTCCTGGAGCCCCCGGGTGAGTCAGGGCTGTGCTGGCAGAACCCTTGAAAGATCCTGGAAAATAAAATTCTTGAGGAGGGCGGAGTCTTCTTCTCTGTGGAAAATACCAGGTTGTAAAAACAGAGGCTGTATGACTGAATTTACAGCAGTAATTATCTCAGAATGATAATTAACTATATTCTTTGCATTTTCAGAGATTTAAATGCCTTCTACTTTGCTGTGACTATAAAGTATGACACTGTTTGGAGCTTCCGTTTAGATTCAGAGAATGACTGAAAACTTGTTTTCTTCTCTTTACCAGAATTTTTTCACTCATTCGCCACTTGGTTTCATAGTCTTTGATGGGAATTACTTTAGTGTAACTAGGTTTTTTGTTTGTTTGTTTAATTTAAATGATCATGAGTGAATGTGTCAATTTTAGACTTTAGTATTAGCATAATTTTTAAATAAACTGTGACAGTTAAGATATCAAGCTTTTGGGTTTGAGTCTAGTCTGGCCTCTGCCTCATGGTGGTATTTGGATGGAGGGGTGGTGTGAGTGCCCTGTCCCAGGTACAGGCAATAAGAGAGTGCAGTGTTGGTAGAGAATTTATAAACAATGATAAAACCAATTATAGTAATAAAGCTGATGAAAACTCAATCTGGTCTTTATTACCAGATCCTTTTTATAAAAAATATTTTATTTATTTATTTTTAGAGACAGGGAGAGAGGGAAGAGAGAGAGGGAGAGAACATCAATGTGTGGTTGCATCTCGAGTGCCCCCTACTGGGGACCTGGCTCACAACCCAGGCATGTGCCCTGATTGGGAATCAAAGGAGTGATCACAGGCCGGCACTCAATCCACTGAGCCACACCATCAGGGCTGATTTTTATTACCTGATCTTTTTATTTTATTACTGATACTTTTAAGAAATGTCAGTAATAAAATACTCTTTTTTGAAAAAAAACAACTTTTTTTTTGGTTCAAATTCTAAACCAATTGTTCTCAAAGTATACATTGACCCAAGATAGCTGAGGATACTAGAGAACCTTTTTGGGAGACCACAAGGTCAAATTATTTTTACAATCATACTAAACTATAATTTGCCTTTTTCTCTCATATTCTGTTGACTGTACAATAAAGTTTCAAGAAGCTATAATGTGGAAGTTCAACACATTAGATGAGAAAGCAAATAGGAGTGTCTCATTTTAGCTAAAATGTAAAGCAATGCACTTTTATGCAAATTTTAATGCATTTTTTATTAAAATATTTTATGTTAACAGGTAATATGGTTATTATTATTATTTTAAAATGAGTTATAAGCTTGTATTCATATAGATCTTGTTTAAATATAGGAGGAATGTTTTATTTTTGTATAATAATTTTGTATATAGGAACCTCACTGAATTCTAATGAAACAGTTTTAAATACACAATGATCAAACATGAAATCAATCTTTCAAAACAAAAGAGTAGAAAAATAAGCAGAGAAAATGTATTTACTGAGGCTAACACAATATTTTTTTTAAGCACTAAAGAAAACTTCATATAAAATCAACATTGTAATCAACTTCCAGCTAAGATGGAGGCGTAGATGAACACACTGTGCCTCCTCATGCAACCAAAAGAGGAAAAACAGCAATTCAAAAAGCAAAATAAACAACCAGAATGGACAGAGAATAGAACCAAGTGGAAGTCCAACAGCCAAGGAGCTAGAGAGGACATCTTCATCGAGACCAGTAAGTGGGGCGGAGCCGGGTGGAGAGCACAGGCGGTGAGATGGCAGTTTGCCTGGAGAGACTCATGGTGGGCGCACCGGTGCACCCGGAGAAGTCCATGGGGAAACAGCGGGGCCGAGACTGGTGGACTGGGAGGGCCCTCACTCACGCATGCAGATAAACCAGGAGAAGGAGCTGGGGAGCGGAGCAGAAAACACCTGTGGGGGTTGAGGAGCAACTCCCAGCCACACAGGGGAGGAGAAAGTGACTGGGAGCCAGGAAGAGCAGAGCAAGCGCCATTGTTTCTTCCCAGGCCATGCCACCTCAGACAGCATCAAAACACAGCAAAGGGGTAGGTAGCCCCGCCCTGGTGAATACCTAAGGCTCTGTCCCTTAAAGTAACAGGCTCACCAAGGGAAAAAAAAATAGCCCAAATAAAAGAACAGAACAAAGCTCCAGAAAAAATACAACTAAGTGACCAAGAGATAGCCAACCTATCAGATGCTCAGTTCAAACACTAGTAATCAGGATGCTCACAAAATTGGAAGAAAGTTGGTTGTAATTAGATGAAAAAATGAAGAATACACTAAAGAAAATGAGGGGAAATGTGCAGGGAACCAATAGGGAAGAAAAGGAAACTGGGACCCAAATCAACGGTGTGGACCAGAAGGAAGAAATAAGAATTCAAAAAAATGAGGAGAGGCTTAGGAACTTCCGTAACATCTATAAATGTCCCAACATCCAGGTCACAGGGATGCCAGAAGGAGAAGAGGAAGACCAAGGGATTGAACACTTAATTGAACAAATAATGAGAGAGAACTTCCTCAATCTGGCAAAGGAAATAGACTTCCAGGAAGTCCAGGAAGCTCAGAGAGTCCCAAAGAAGTTGGACCCAAAGAGGAACACACCAAAACACATCATAATTACATTACCCAAGATTAAAAATAAGGAGAGAATCTTAGAAGCAGCAAGAGAAAAGGGGACAGTTACCTACAAAGGAGTTCCCATAAAACTGTCAGCTGATTTCTCAGAAGAGACCTTGCAGGCAAGAAGGGGCTGGAAAGAAGTATTCCAAGTCATGAAAGGCAAGGACGTACATCCAAGAATACTCTATCCAGCAAAACTTTCATTTAGAATGGAAGGGCAGATAAAATGCTTCTCAGACAAGGTCAAGTTCAAGGAGTTCATCATCACCCAACCTTTATTATATAAAATGTTAAAGGGATTTATATAAGGTATGGAGGGATATCAACAGGGAAGTGGGAGGGGGAGAGAGGAGGAAAAATTTCAGAGAATAAGTAGCATAAACAGTAGGCAGAAAACAGACAGGGGGAGGTTAAGAATAGTATAGGAAATGTAGAAGCCAAAGAACTTATGTGTATGACCCATGTACAAGAACTAAAGGGTGGGGAATGGGGGGGTGCAGGGCAGAGGGGAATAAAGGGGAGAAAATGGGACAACTGTAATAGCATAATCAATAAAATATATTTAAAAAATAAAATTTAATTTCATTTAATTTAAAAAAATCAACACTGTAATCAGATGCCTCAGAGTGATTAAAGAAAATAGTTCATAACCTTTTGTGACAGCATGGATGGATCTGGAATTATTATGCTAAGTAAAATAAGCCAAAGAGAAAGACAAATACTGTATTATCTCAGTTATATATGGAATTTAATGAACAAAATTAACTGACAAACAAAATAGAAATAGAGGCATGGACACATGGAACACTGCCAGCAGTCAGAGCAAAGGAGGGGACTGGATGAAAAAAGGTGAAGGAATTAGCTAGAGAACATTTGTGTATAAATCATACACCCAGAAACAACAGTGTGGTAAAGAACAGAGGGAAAGAATGGCTGGGAATGGGGACATCTGTAATAGTGTCAGCAATAAAAATAAACAAAAAAAGAAGTAAAAAATAAATTAAAAGATAAATAAAATAATAACACTGTGTCATGGCCCTGGCCAGTGTGACTCAGTTGGATTTTGAGCCCTGATTAAGAATTGAACCCATGACCTTTCGGTTTGCAAGATGAAAACCAAAAGATCATGGGTTCGATTGTTAGCCAGGGAACATGCTTAGGTCGTGGGTTAGGTCCCCTGATTGGGGCGTGTACCTAAGGCAGCCTATTGATGTTTCCCTTTCTTTCTCCTTCCCTTCTCCCTTTTCTAAAATCAATAAGCATGTCCTCAGGTAAGGATAACAAATAAATAAAATAAATAAAAGACAGAGCGCCATGGGAAAGGTACAAATGAACATAAGAGAGAGTTCTTTGAAATTAAAATAATTGTTCAGATAAATAATTCAACAGAACTGTTGAAAAATGAATTCAAGGAAATCACCCGCTTTTATGCAAACCTAATAAAGTTCTCTGTTTGGTAGAAAAGAATTTTGTTAGTGTTATATCTTTATATTTTTCATTTTGTTTTTTAATTCTAACTTACCTAGCCAAAATAGTCAAATCAATTTTCCTGTGTTATTGTAGACCAAATGGTTCTGGTTTGTTTTGACTTACTTTGTAAAAGCTCTTTAAGTTTTCCAAACTGAATCCCTCCAGAGCACTTTGTGGGTGCCAACAAAGAGCATTAGTTGTTTGTTACTTGCTGTGATGGTTGATTTTATAGGTCAACTGGATGGACCACAGAGTGTCCAGGCAGGAGGTCAAACATTATTCTGGGTGTGTCTGTGAGGACATTTCAGGGTGAAATTAACATTTGAATCCTTAGACTCAGTAAAGCAGATTGCCCTCCCTAATGAAAGTAAATGAAAAACCAGACCAGAGCCTGGAGGCTGAGTAAGAGAGAGTTCTTCTACTTGACTGATCTGGGACATCAATGCTTAGGTTTACTTCCTGCCTTCAGATTCAAAATAACACATCTGCTCTTTCTGGATATTGCGTCTGCCACCTTGAAGACTGAAATATACCACCGTCAGCTCTTCTGAATCTCCAGCTTGTCACCCGTGGATCTTGGACATCTGTCGGCCTCCATAAACGTGTGCCTCAGTTCCTTAGTGTGCGTGTGTGTGCTTTCTGTGTATGAAACAGAACCTTGCTCTGTAGAACCCTAACACATTGACTAAATTACAAATAATACAAAATAGCCATGCCATGTATCCATAATTTAGTGAAAATAGGCTGCCGCTTGAACATTAGGTAAAGTAGGGCAATGCACCCTCATAGAAAGAATGAACAGACAGCAATCAGGAGAACTGAGTCCTAGGTCTGTCTCTGCCAGCATCTCTTTGAGACACTGTTAATTGCTTCACCTATCTAGAACTCAGTTTCCAATATCTATAAAATGTGGAGTTTGAGGAGATGAACTCTAAGATTATTTCCTGTTTTGCAATTTTATCACTTAAAACAATTACCTCATCTATTATTTTTATTAGATTTGTCATCGAAGTGTTAGAATAGAGTCATTTATTCATTTACCTACCACAATTTGTATCATCCACTTCTCTATTTTTTAACTGATGAAATTATTTTCCTTCTTCAATTACAACTCAGCCCTTTTTTTTTTACATTTTGTCTTTATTTTTATTGTTGACACTATTACAGATATCTCCATTACCCCCCTTTGCCCACCTCCACCCAGCTCCCACCCTCCTCTCTGGCCATCACTGTACTGTTGCCTGTGTCCATGGGTTATGTACATACCTTTTGGGCTAATCCCTTCCCTTTCTTTCATTCAGTACCACCTCCCCACTCCCCTCTGACAGCTGTCTCTTTAATGTACCCATGTTTATGTTTCTATTTTGTCCGGCAGTTTACGTTGTTAATTAGATACCACATATAAGTGAGAACATATGGTAATTTGTCTTTCTCTGACTGGCTTATTTCACTCAGCATAATAATTTCCAGGTCCATCCATGCTGTTGCAAAAATAAAAGTTTCTTTTTTTATGGCCATGTAGTATTCTGCTGTATAAATGTACCACAGCTTTTTTATCCACTCATCTACCGATGGGCACTGGGGCTGTCGCTGCCCTCTCTGAAGTACCGTTTTCTCCTCTAAGCAGAATTAACCTCAGCTTACTTTGCTTTCCACTGAATAACGTTCCTCATAGTTTTGTTTAAGTGTGTAGTATATTGCATTTTAAACTCTTTATACATTTTTCTCTCAGATTTGTTTTAAGTACATAGTGTATTGCATGATAAATCATCTATACATTTTTTTCAATATTAAGCTAGGAATTCCTAGAGGATAAAGATCACCTAATTAGACTCTTCCACACAGACATGCTGGTCACAAAAAATTGATGTTGAACAAAAGTTCAATTGAATAAATATTGACTTACCATGTTGCAGATACAACACTACATATTACATGGACTCCAAGACCCAGTCCATGACACCTACAATTTAACTAAAGTAAAGAAGATTTAAAAAATCAAATTAATGTACCACAAACTAAACAATCTCAGCACTGTTGACATTTTAGGCCAAATATTCCTTATTATTGGGGACTGTCCTCTTCACTGTAGGATGTTTAGCATCATTTCTATCCTCTACTCACCACAGCCCCTTCCCCCAGTTGTGACAACGAAAAATGTGCAGACATTGCCAAATGTCCACTGGGGGCAGAAGCATCCCTGACTGAGAACCACCAAGTTAAAGGAAGAAAGGTGCCATAAAGTAATTATCAACAGAGTGCTTTGCAAATTCAAACAGGGAGAAACAAACCTCCTTGGAAAAATCAGGAAATTTTTCAGTAAGAAGTTGTTTAAGATGAACTATTATTTGCACTATATCTGAGACATGTTTGCAATTTTGGGTAAAATGTTCATTCCTTGAGCTCTGAACAATATCGATTTGCGTAAGTGTCAAGCATGAGTGTTAGCAAAGTGCATTCATAAAGCTAGAAGGAAACTATGCCGAGTGTTTTCTAACATATAAATATCAATGTGAGAATAATATTCTTTATCTAATTCTTTGTATATTTACAAATAACTCTTTTGATTTCCACTTTTTTGCTTTGATCTTAAAAATGTAATTTAATAGCATTGTCTATTTTCTTGACAAATTATTCCTGTCATCATTTAATGACGCTCTTAATTACTAATAAAAATTGTTTGCCTAGATGTGTATTTTGCCCATTATTAATGTAGATAAACTAAGCGTTCCTTTGATTAGACATTATTTGCTATCTTTTCCCTTCCTTATACTTTGTTATTAATCATTTTATTATTGACTGCATCAGACTCTTCTCTTGTAAATAGCATAACGTGTTATTGCTGTTCTTTTCATTCATTCTGAGGGCATCTCAGTAAGGCAACATTATACTGTCTACATTTAGCTGGAAAGTTTAGATCCTTTACATTTACTATAATTACCAACAAATTTAGATTTATTTACCATCTTAATGTTTTCTATAGAAAAATTATAGTGGTAAGAGAATGGACTTGAAGCTGCATTCTCTGACTTCTACTACTCAATAGCTATGTGAGTTTTGAGCAAACTGTTTAAATCATTTGCATGCTAATTTCATGCTCTTTAAAATAGTACGTTTATGATAATAATTGCCTGACATCATTATAAGAATTAAATAAGAAAACACACTTAATGCATTTATAATGCTGCCTAATTTTACTATAAGAACTCGATAACTATTTGTGTATATAATTTTATGTTTTTCATACCATGCTTCCCTCTTTTCTCTATTTCTTTTTCCCCATCTTCCTTTGAATTAATTTTAGTGTAACATAATTTATTTTCTTTTCTTATCACTACTACTTTTAAGGTTTTACACTTTCTTTTTTCATCTATTACCATTATCCCCCCATTCCTTCTTCTACCTTCCCCCTTCCCCCCCTCCCCTCCCCACAACCAACACACAGTTGTCCTTGTTCATCAGTTCTGTTCTTTTTACGGCTGCTTTTAATTTCCAGATTTGACTTAAAGTTTAATCAAGAGTTTTACCTTCCACACGAAGAACATAAAGATTATAAGAATATATTTAGTCACGTAGTTCCCATTCTTTTACTCACTATTGCTTCTTGTATCCCAATTCTTCCAGGATTTAAAATCCTTTTTCCTGAAGGTGGAGCCTGTTAGGGGAAAATTCTCTCAGTCTTTATTGATCTTACATTTTCTTTTGTTTTTAAGATGCTAATTATTTATATTTAGAGTGAGGGGAAAGGAAGGAAAAAGGGAAGGAGAGAAACATCAATGTGTGGTTGCGTGTCCCCTACTGAGGACCTGGCCCACAACCCAGGCATGTGCCCTGACTGGGAATTGAACCGGCGACCTTTTGCTTCGTAGGCCAGCACTCAATCCACTGAGCCACACCAACCAGGGCTAAAATTTTCTTTATAGGATCTTAGTTCTTGATATTTAGCTGAGCAGAGAATTATAGACTAACAGTTATTTCCTTTCCACACCATGAAGATATTCATAAACGTGATCTCCTTTGTTTTTGTTGAGCTATCTATAGTCAATCTAGTTACAGCTCTTTTGTACATAATCTGTCCTTTACTTAGTTGTGTATTATATAATCACTTTGATTCTATGTTCTGAAGTTTCACTAAAATATGTCTAAGTGTGGAATCATTTATTTTTTATACAATTTATATTTCTTGAAGATTAAGAATTTTAATTTTGAAAATTCTCAACCATGTTGTCTGAACATAGATGCCCCTATTTTCCGTATTTTGTTCTGGAATAACTACCAAACATGTGTGGAGTGTTCTTATTCTAGTTTCTTTGTCTCCAAACCTGTCTTCCATGTTTCTATCTCTTTTTCTCTGGGCTGAAGTACAGATGATTTTCTCCCATTTATCTTTTAATTCTATAATTCACTCTTCATTTTTTAAATAACCTCCTGCAATGTATTTTTATTGTGATATCATTTTAACAGGCCTTCTTCTGTGAGATTTTCTTGTGAACCTAGATTATGAAATGTCTCTTGAGAATTTTTTTTGTCCTCATCCAATTTCATTGATTTTAAGGGGAAAGGCAGGAGAGAGAGAGGGAGAGAAACACTGATGTGAGAGAGAAACATTCATCAATTGCCTCTTGTACATGCCCCCACCGGGGACCTAACCCACAACCTAGGCATGTGCCCTAATCTGGAATTGAACTTGCAACCTTTCAGTTTACAGGATGACACTGCAACCAACTGAACCACATTAGTCAAGTCATGGAATGGTTTTATATTTTTGTTAGGCACACATTGTTTTGGAAACTATGTTTATCTTAATTATTGAGATGGAAGTTTCATTGACAATTTAGATATTAATACTCAGACTTGAGTCCAGGTTTACCAGTTCTTTTTTTCTTTTCCTATCCAGAGTCTAAGCAGAGAGAAGGGTTTTTGCTATCTACCTGCTTCCTAGGTTAACACATGTTTTATTCCAGTCTACCGTCTTTTTTAAATTATTTATTTATTTTCAGAGAGAGTGGAAGGAAGGAAGAAAGAGAGGGAGAGAAACATCGATGTGTGGTTGCCTCACACACACGCATACTGGGCACCTGGCCTGCAACCCAGGCATGTGCCCTGACTTGGAATTGAACTGCTGGCCCTGTGGTTGTCAGGCCCATGCTCAACCCACTGAGCCACACCAGTCAGGTCTCAGTTCACTTTATATGCCTCAGTCTCTTCTCCAACTTCTTCGTAAAGTGCGGTTAATGGACTCTAAGTGCTGAACACACTAAGTCTGATCTTCAGTACTTTATCTACTGTGCCTTATAGTTTTCAAAGATTTAGCTCGTGAATTTACTTACTACTTTTTATTTCCACCACCTAAGGATTCTCATTCCCTCTTGCTAGTTCAGCCACATATTTTATATATAATCATACATACTATAACATCTCTAGTTATTCATAGTGGGAGAAATATTATTATGTTATATTATTATGTTAAATGTTATTATGTTACAATATTATTATTACTATGTTAGTCTAACATTTTACCAAAATCAAAATGGATAGCACTGTATATCAATATCAATTCTTTCTATATTGAAAGTTCGCCATGCATTAAGACATCATAGGAGAATAAGACAACACTTTTCAAAGTGCTTTTAATTCAAACTTCTGTCGTGGTAATGACAACAGGATTTCTCCGTTTACAAGTGGTAGAAAACCACAGGGTAACTTGGCTTGTCAAAAACTAGTTAGCAAAACTTAGAACAGATACTCAGAAACTTCTTCTGGCTTCACTTTTAAGGTCTTCCTATATATTACACAGTTTCAAAGAGAAATTCATATCCAGGTCATAATAATACAATAAATCATGTGGTTCCAGAGGTGTTACTAATAAAAGAATTATGAGTAAAAAATAACAATGTTGAACTGTATTAAAGTGAGAATTATGGACAAGTTCTTTGAAAATCTGAAAGAAAAGAGAAAATATATTATTCACAGCCATTAAAATTCAGAGACTCTCAACAATCATTTTTGGTATTTATCATGCTGTATTCATATATACCACCTGAATGTGAAATTTCTATTACAATGTGCATGAATTAGGTGAGAAAATACCATAAAACAGAATATATTTCAGTAGTCATTGCAAAGGAATGAAGCATTACCAAGGAAATTGACTCGATAATGTTTCACAAAAAGTGCCAGTTATTATCATGTAATTTCAAAGTCCAGTTTAAAAATTGTATCAGTATTTCAAAAATGGTAAAAAAATAACTTTTATATTTTAAAAGTCATTTACTTCCTTTCTGTCCTTTCCTTCCATTGATTATGTGAAGTTTAAGGCTTGAAATCCCAAATAAATTATTTTTGTCATAGTTTTCTTACATATATGTCAGTTATAAGTGATATCTAGATAAAAATTCTCATGAACAAATTGGTATGTTTTGAGGAGGCAGAAATAAAAGTATCTGCATGAAAGATCAATTGTAATTTAAAAATTACTTCTGTTTCATTTGACTAAAAATCTTATTAAAATAAAAAATAATAGTCACAGTGTTTTAAGTCTTAAATCCATGTATTTCAGATGTGTTTTACTGCATGCTATTTTTCTAAGTGATGGGGATCATAAACAACTTTCAGACTCTTACTGTAAGCTCATCATATTCTTAATTGCTTTTAAAAACATCAAACTGATCTATAAGTTAATAAGCAGATAGGATAATTTCTAATATAGATTCCTAGTTCTAGGCAAAGAAAATTATGCTTAGAAGATGTGATGAATCAGCAGATAATGACTGTTTCTATCTTGACTAAGGGGTGGCAACAAGGTAGATTAAGTCACAGATCAAAACCCAATCTCTGTATGCTTCATAAATTCCTCTTCTACTTGGGCAAAATGAGTGCATTAATGTTCAAATGCCTCTTAATAACCAAACATACTAAGAAAATTAGCTATTAAGGTAACTGTGTCAGGATTCTGAGTACAATGCCTTATTTTCTGTAGAAATATGGGGTTAATAAAAAAATTCTACAAAGAGCTCTGGTAATACATTTCTAAGTCAATTGATGTTCAGAGAAGCATAGTGACTTTCCCAAGCACAAACAACTAATTAATTTCAAATAGGAATAAAACTCACACTTTCTTCTAAGCATGAGCCTCATCATACCCTGGAGTCCTGGATAAATAATTGAATAAACCCCATTCTGCCACAATCCTTTCTCCTTCCTAGTGTAACTTGGATTCCTCTGGATTATATGACAAAAAATGGAAGAGAACATTTTACAAAGAAGCAATGTGAGTTCCGATTCTGGTATAGTTATGTGAGTACCCAATATATCAACCTTTCTGCTGATAACTATAAACAAAATACAAAAATGACAGCTATCATTTGTTTGCTAGTGAGAGTAAACAAAGATAAACAGACTATGGGAAGAGTCAAAGCACAGTGAAGCAACAATGCAGGAGTGAGTTTTCAGATTTTGTTTTCCCCACTTTGGCATCATTTGATCATGAACCACAGCTACAGAATGATGATACAGTGTGAGCAGCTCAAGTTCCAACAACTAAACCTTTTTTTCTGGCTACAGGGGAAAAAGGGAAGGAACATGGGTGGGCTGAAGGTGAGGGCAGATGGCAGAGAGTTGGGGAAAGAACCCTCAGTTCTGAGAATGAACTCATACAAGTCTCAGCCTGAATGCATGGACAAGACTGACTCAACGAAGTTACAATTTAAGAAGCTGAGCCTAGTTTCGAGCCAGCTTTCAGAAGGTGAGATGGAAGTTATAGTTTAAATATCACTGGATTGATTGATTGCTAAAGAAAAATAAGACTGTTTTTCACAGAATTATAACAGAATCTATAGTTAAATAATAAATCTTTCACAATGCCCCTTCATTCCAAAATTAATGGACATACAAAGAATTAGGAAGGTGAACCATTCTAAAGGGAAAGACAATCAACATGTGCTAAACCAAGCTGATGTAGATACAGAAATGATAAGACAGAACCTTACAGTAGCTATTATACTATGCTACATGGGGTAAAATGTAAATAAGAAAATAAAATAAGAAAAAATTAAAATCTCCATTAAGACATAAAGAACAACAGAGAAATTTTGAAGTAAAACTACAAAATATGAAATTTAAAAGTGGGCTCTAACAAAATTGAGGTGATAGAGAAAAATGTCAGTGAACTTGAATATAGATTAATATTAATTACCTACCTGAAAAACAACAACAGCAAAAGTGGTGGGGGGGTGGAGAAAATGAATAGAGCCTCAGAGAGCTTTGAGACGATACAAGTAGGCTTAACATATGTGTAATTGCTGCCCCAAAAGGAAGAGAAAAAGAGGTAGGGACAGAAAAAAATTTAAAGAAAAATTGACAAAAAATCCTTAAAATTTTAAAATAAAGGTATACATTTATAGAGTCAAGAAGATCAGTAACTCTTAAGCAGGATTAAGTCTAAAGAAATCCCTGTTTATGGATTGAAGACCAAAATGTAAGGAATAAAACTATAAAATTCCTAGAGAAAATGTAAGTGTATATCTTTATATCCCTGGATTAGGCAATAGTACTTTAGAGACAACAACTGAAAAACAACTGAGGAAAAAAATATAAATTGAACTTCATCAAAATTAAAAATTATTATGCTTTAAAGGACGCTATAGAGAAAAAGACAACTATCACAATGGGAGAATATGTTAGCAAAGCATACCTCTAATAAGAGACTGATATCTAAAATATATAAATGACTTGTATAACTCTATAGTAAAGAGACAACAAAATTTTTTAAATAGACAAAGGATGTGAACAGACATTTCACCTATGAAGATAGACAAATGGCCAACAAGCACAAGAAAAGATGTTAGAAGTCATTAGCCATTAGGAAAATCCTCATTAAAACCACAATATGATACTACTTCTCACCCACAGGGATGGCTGGAGTAAAAAATCAGACAATAGCATGTTAGCAAGTTTATGGAGAAGTCAGAACCTTTACACACTGCTGGAGGGCATGCGGATTGGGACAGCCACTTTAGAAAACAGGTTGGCAATTCCTCAAAATGTTAAATGTAGAGTTAGTATTTGACTTAGAAATTCCAGTTCTCTATATATACTCAACAGAAATAAAACATGTCCACCCAAGAACTTGTACACAAGCGGTCATTGCACCACCATTCATAATAGCCAAAGCATGGAAACAGCTCCAATGTCTATTAACTGATGGAAGGACAAACTCAATGAGGCCTATCCCTACAATGCAGTGTTATGTGGCCATAAAAACGAGGAACATGGCAATATATGTTACAGTGTCTATGTACCTAGAAAACATTATATGAAGTGAAAGAATCCTATTACAAACATTACACATGGTATGATTCCATCTATATTATATGCCCAGAATAGAGAAATTTATGGGGCCAGAAAGTAGATGTGGTTTCCTAAGGATGGAGGGGATAAAGGGTTAGGGAATGACAGCTGAAGAGTACAGGGTTTCTTTTGTGAGTAATACAAATGTTCTGAAATTGATTATGATGACAGTTCCATCAGTAAGTTAAAAAGTTAACAAATTTCAGCAAATGTAATATTACTCAGCACTATAATGAAATTAATTAATGGAACATGAAACAACATGAATGAATTTGAATGAAAGAAGCCAATTTAAGAGATTGTACTGGATGATGCCATTTACATTAACCTACAGCATCTGAAATCAGATATTGATTGCTTAGAGACTGGTTGTAGGAAGAGATGGTTTGAAAAGAAGTTTGAGGAAAACTTGAGGTTGGTGGAATTGTTCAGCATCTTGATGATGGTAATGGTTTTAAAAGTGTATACATATGTCAAATTCATTGAACTATAGATTTTAAATAATTTATAGTTTATATCATATTTATTACACTAAAATGAGTTTTTAAAATAAAACAAAAAGTAAGAGTGAAATTAAGTCAATTTTTCATTAAAGGACAAGTTATTTTCAATTTACCTCATTTAAATTTCTAATATTACATTTGGCAATATTGTAGTCTTAGTAAATGACATAAGTTTCTCATAATCTTTTAGATAAGATAAGAGATATGAACCATATAGTTAGTGGATTCATTAGATAATTAGAAAGTAGGGAATACTGAATTGCCAAAGTTTATAAAAACATAATAGATTAGAAACTGAAACACACAGTTCACAGAAGCTCATGCCCTCCTACTAGCAAATACTACCTCTGTGTATATTTACCCTTATCCCAAGTAAAATGGAAATTTATTCAGAATGGTCAGATTTCAAGGCAATAATAATTGATACAAGAAGGAGATCACTAGGCAGGTTAAAAATAAAAACGGCCATTTACCTCTGTGTCTATAATTTTATCAAGTTATTTTGAAAGATGAGTTGACTCTGGTTGCCATTTCCATGGAGACACAGTGTGTTGAACTCTCTCTTCTACCTCCTACTTTAAAGTAGCTCAGGAAGTAAGGTTCCTTGGTTATCTTCCTAACTTTGAAGATATTTGAATTTTTTTCTATTCTTCTCTCCTTCCCCTTCTTTTCCTCCTTCTCTCTCTCTTTCTCTGTCTCTTCACCCTCTCTACTTGCCTTCTTTTTCTAATATCTTCTTATCCATATTAAAGAAGGTAAATTGGTTCATTATGACATTTGAACTACTTCATATGTCTCTCTTACTTTTCTCCTTTTTGTACTAAATTAAGGAGCTTAATTTTTATGCTAAAATCTGTGAAAAGTCTAACTATAATTTTTAAGAAACAATTGCTTGATCAATTTTACAGCTTTGAGGTTATATTGGTACAGGGCAAGAGATGAGAGGGAGCTAATAGTAAAAACAAACAAAAAATGCAACAGCAACAAAAGACATACTACAGAGATCCAGGCCTGAATTAATGCAAATAGAAAGGGATGGTTTGGGGAGTCGTTAAGGAGATAAAATTTGCAATTATTAGTGATTAATTACTTTTATATGTCTGTGAGAATGAGGAGCAAGCAGAGAGTGAAAATGATGATATCAAAGGAGATATGTCTCTTCTTTAAGTGATTGGGTACAAAGAACACAGAGTGAATAAAACTCGATATAAGATGATGCACTATAGGCACAAGAGCTGACTGTTCAGCTGGAGTATAGATGGAACTGGTAAGTGGAGATATCCATGGGGCAGTTAAATACGGTACTACAGTTCAGAGAGGTTTAAGCTAAAGGTGGAAACATTTAGCTTGTGGATGATAGCTGGGGCTAAGGGGTGGGAAGAGGTAACATAGGGTCCCTCTAAAGAACAAGGCAAAGGACTAAGGATGGGCAACTGGGAACACTGATACTGAAGGGGTTAGTATAAGAGAAACAATGCTGAGTAAATGAAGGAAAACCTGACAGGTAGGAAGAAAGCCCGAGAAGAGGGATGTTATAGAAGCCCGGAGAGAAAAAATATTGGGAAGGTGCAGGGTCAACCTTTTCAAATTCCAATTTAGGATTACAATATTTCAGATGAGTCCATTAAACTGTTAAGTCCACTGAAGGTAAAGCCACAAGATAGAAGCAGAAATAAGTGCAGAGTCATTTTGCTGATATCTGCAGACTAATTATATATGAGTAGATGTGATTCGTGTGTGTGTGTGGATTCAAAAGCCAGAAGTAGAACTAATCTGTAGACAGTCCAGAAAAAAATATTTCAGCTCAATGTAAGGAAGAAAAATTCTGCATTTTGTCAGAATTCTCCACAGATGAAATGAACTGCCCCAGTAGAAGTTGTTAGCCCAGCTTGATGGGCCACGCGAGAGAGGATCAGGGGTCCATGTATAGAGATAGCATATAGCTATCACCATCATCTAGAAATATTTAATAAGTAGTGAGTTAAAAAATATGCAATTGCCAATATTTAACTAATTTAACCAGTAAAAATGACAATTTTATATCGTTCAGTCTAGTATTTACTGAATTAAAAAAACTAATGAATGAATATTGGACTGGAAAGTCCTCTTAATTTCAGTGAATAAACATACAGTTATTTTTAAAAACCAGCCCTAAAAACACTAAGGGAAACAACAACACACACTGACTACAAAGTTTGCCAGAAGGCAAAATCTTTTCTTCTACTTGTAACTGGAAATTTTTGAAGTGGCCCAAAGGCAGTATTTTAGTTAAGTATCATGTACGTATTTATTTACTTGAATAAATTTACGCAGACATGTTGCATTTAAAAACCCATTGTAAGTTTTATAAATTAAAAAGCCAAGTTATTAAAATTATTAATATTTAAAAAAAGAAAAATGGTTACCTCATAACTATACCTCTGAGTCAGGAAATCAATAGCAAAATACATTTTTTTTAATTTAAAAGGAAAAAATCTTATTTACCAATTCAGCTTATTATGTTTTAATTTCCATTAGCTTTTATAATTCATTTATGAGAATTTTAAAATATTCAGAAGGAAAGAAATTGCTAGTTGTTGATTTTTTTCAACGATTCCAAGTTACTATAAGTAGAATTTTCTCCAGTTGTTATCTGGGAGTCATAAATGTCACTGTAAGTGCAATTTTTTGTTCTTATTTTGATTTCTATGAACTAAGCCTTTCCCTTTTCAGCCACTTAGTGTCACTCTATTACAATCCTAATTATAGTCTAAATTACAAAGACAAAGTGCTCCTGTCCCCAGCCACAGTGGAATTCGGACGTCATGAAGCATAGATTGTTCCATAGGGCATGAAACAGTCAATCTTTCACGTTCTTTCACATTCTTCATTCAGGAGAATTTCTGACAAAATTATGCAATAGGAAAAGAAATATTTTGCTTCTTTGACACTTCAGTATAGTTATAATCTAAATTATTTTCATCATTCTGTTAGGAATCCAATTAATTGTTAATATGACTAACATCTGAGTAAAAACTAAGTAAACATGGATTATTAATACCATGCCATGTACATGTAGTACATGTAGCCATTTTCTGGATCCCGATATTAACAACTTCAAACACTTCACTTGACGTTTTCTCCACCCCAAGTCTTCTGTCGGTGAAATACTGATCATCTAGACGTCATTTTGTTCAAAATTCCTTTAAGAACTTTTATTTCCTGAAGGAAAAGACTTGTCCAGTCTCTTTATCCTGATACATATCTAAGGCCTTCATGATCTGGCCCTACATCTTTGCTTCTAGCTACGTTGCAGTTCTGGTCGTCATCTCCCAACTGTACCTCACATAATCATGACTCTGTACCTTTGTTCACTGGTATTTCCACCTGAGATGCCCTCGCACTTCAGTTTACCTCTCTGTAGCCTTCAGGATTCATCTCCAATATTGTCTCCTCCATGAAACCTGTTGTGAAATAAACATAACATTTATGTATTTATTTATTTTTATTGTATTTTTTCCATTACCGTTTATCCTCCCATAGCCTCTCCCACCTCCACCCTCACTCCTCCTTCCCCAATCACCACACTATTGTCCATGTCCGTGGGTTCTTTGTCTTTTTTTTTCCTTTTTGCTCTAGCCCTCTACCACTTCTCCCCATAATATTTTAAACACAAAACATCCAAAATCAGAAAGATTTTTATCATTTTCTGGTTAACATTTCCTACTTGTGAAGAAATGTTTTCTGTAATCCATGTTCGCCATGACATATTTCCTGTCGTGTCTCATTGTCTGTAACTGGGTCAACCAGTCCAAATGGGAAGGAGATCGCTGGACAGGTTAAGGGTAAAAATATGCTATTATGGGTTACATATCATGCCTAAACTAATCATTAACAAAGTGAATAAATGGACAACACAAATGATTGAGCCACTCATGGGGATGGAAGAAGAAGTAGTTTCATAAAACTAATGTTAAAAAAATGAAGAGTAGATTTTGGGAGGAAAACCATTGTTTTAAGGTTTTTCTAATGCCAAACTAATTGCTATATCTTTAGATTCCAATTACACTTTCTCCAGTTATCAAAGAAAGTCCCTTCCAGTCAGTCTGTGTTCGCAGTGAGGAAGAGACTTGAGATTTCATTTCTGTGTCCCCAGATCTGACACACACTGGACACTAACAGAGACCTGTGGAAGCAAATGTCATTTGAGAGGGCATCACTGGTATATTTCTGTAACAGAATGATGACTCTAGCCCATGTCTAGAAGGCAGTAAGTGGAAGTTAAAAGGGTAAAAACATTTGTGTATGCATTCTGCTGGTGGTCATTGTCATTGTTTCTAATCTCAACTGTTACTTCCCAGCTTCGTGAACTTTGGCAAGTTACATGAGTTTCATAGCTTTACTTTATCTATCTGTAAAATGGGATGGCTTTACATGAAACTAAAATGTGGTAAGTCTTAAGTGAATCCATGTTAGGGCAGTGACAGAGACTTAATAATTAGTCGCTACAGTTCATACAATCTCCTTGGATCAGAAAGGCATGGCTGCTGTGGTCAATATAGAATATGAACACAAAACAAGCTTTCTGAAGCATGTGTTCATTCCACAAACCAAATAGAGCCAGTTTCCATACTGACACGTGGGCCTATCAGGACACTTACGGCAACGAAATTAGCAAAATTGATAATCTCTGAATTCTCCCATTACCTCTTCTGGATTTAAAACAACAAAAGAGTTAAAAAGTACTTTTTTTTCCTACTTGTTTTAAAGAAACATTAAGTGTAATCTTTATGTGGAAAGGAAATAAACCAGGCACCCCAAAATGAAAGTACAGCAAGAAGTAATGTGAGATATAAACAGAAACCTAACAATATTTATTTCCTCATGTGTTCAAAAAGGTTTGAGTAACGTTTTGTAAAACCAAATTTGGAAGTTAGAATCCTAAGTATTTAATATTTGACCAGAAAAAATTCCACTGAAATTTGTGAAAGGAACTAAGATGTAGATTTTAATATGTTACATTATATTTAACAGAGCAATAAACTCAGCTATTTAGCAACAGCAATGTTTATCCAATGGTTTTCAAAGCCCAACTAGAATTTGCAATTTTTAGCAATTCAATAATGGTTAATACAACACCTCCTACTTTTACATCTAACCTAGGCCTGCTTTGTCAATTATTACCATAGGCAGTGGCACTTACAGCAAATGTTTAACTCCAAGTTATGTCAAAGCACTCTTCAGGGTGATATAATTTGTGTTAAATCTGCAAAGGACTACATTTAATGGTCCATTTCAGACATGGCCTCTTAGTTGCTGGTACAATCTGGTAATGAATGTAGAACAAACCAATGTCAAGTTTTTCCATCCAAAATGCCATACAGACACCATCTCCCCAACCCGATAGAGGTTCATCTAACAATGGTGCCTTTGTAGCAACCCTGATCCCCTTCTTCCTTTGGCATTTTTTTTTTCTGGTTGATATCATCTTGTATTCTTGTAACAGTATCTCTTGGTCAGCCAAATTCCAGCAAAAATAGCCTAAAATTTATACTTATTTTTGTCTCCTCTCACACTATCTGGAAAAATACCTTCACTGTAGAAGGATGTCTGGCCCCCAGCTCACACAAGCAGCTTGCTCTCTCTAGTCAGCCTGCTGCTTGTGACGCTCTTTTTAGCCAGATTCTCAGCCAGCTCATTCACTCATTATTTATTAGTCAATTAATTCATCTATGCAACAAATACTGAGCGCTTAGTATGTGAAAGGCACTGTTCTAGGTACTAGAGTTACACAGTGAACAAAATAGGCAAAATGTCCTTTCCTCATTAAGTTTTCATTGCAGAAGAGGAAGAAAAACAATAAAGATGGCAAATGTAAAATGGCAAATAGGTCTTTCTCAAAATTCTTGGGAAAACATAAATTACAAAAACAAGATAGGGAGTATTGGCTGAGAAAGAGGTTGTTGTAACAGCAGATATGGTAGAGTCCGGGAAAGCCTCACTGAGCATGAGGCATTTGAGCAGATAGCTTAAGTTGAAGGAGTAAACCATGTAGATAAATGAGGGAGGGGCCTTGCAGGTGGAGGGAAGAACAAATGCAAAGGCCCTGCAGAAGAATACCTGGGAATTTCTAGGAAAAGCAAGGAGGCCAGTGTACCGATAAGAGAGTCAGGAGGAGGCCAGTAGAACATGAGGTCAGAAAGGAAAGAGAGAACAGACCATGTGAAGTTTTGTAAGCCATTGCAAGGACTTCCTTTTTTCACTTTGAGGTAAACATGAAACCACTTGAGTTTTGTGCAGAAGAGGGACAGAAACTAACATATAGAGAAGAACATCACCGTGGTTGTCATGTTGATAAGACACTGTGAGCCAACAAGAGTAAAAACAGAAGCACTTGCTAGGAAGCTATTGAAATAATTCAGGTGACAGATGATGGTGACTGGTGAGCAATTTAGGTGAAAAGATTCTGGTGAAGGTAATAAAAAAGTAGTAGTGGTTTGTGTGTATCTTAAAAGTAGAGACTACAGGATTTACTGGTTGATTGTAAATGGCATATGAAAGAAGGAGCTCAAAAATGTTTACACCTCTTTTTGGCCTGAAAACCAAAAGCAAAGATGCACTGATATAGAACAGATCAGTGGGAATAAATGGGTAGAGGGCAGATGCAAATCTCAGAAGCTGGATTTGGGGCAAGTTTCTTTGTAGAAGCCTTGTAGATACCCAAATGGTGATATGGAGTTGGCAGTTGGTCAAACAAGCTCAGAAAAGAGATCTTGAGTGATCATATGGATTTCAGAGTTGTCAGTTTACAGATGACAATCTAGGAGGCTAAATAAGATTCTCCAAAGTGTGAATGCATATAGAAAAGAATGAAGTAGAGGCTCAGCCTTAGGTCACCCCTAATATATTAGGTCTAGGGAGATGAGGGATATTGGGAGAGTAACATAAAGTGAGAGAGAAATCAGGAAATGTACTGTTCTGGAAGCCAGGTGACAAAAGTATTTAAAGGAGAAAGAAATGAATACCCATGTCAAATGCTGCCACTTAGGTCAAGTAAGATAAAGACTGAAAATTGACCATTGGTTTAGCAATATAATCAATATTTCTTCCTACTGGGAATGAAGCAAATGATGAAACCAAACAGTCAGAGAAGCTGCCTTTCTTAAAGTTCTCCTTATATAAAACTAGCTCCATAGTTTTCATGAACTAAACTGATTTTGGAATTCTTAATTTTGTTTTATTATGCTACAGTAATCAATGCCTTTATCTGTGCCTTGTCTGATTTTGTGTTGGTGTTTTCAAGTTGATCTTTTACAAAACTTATGTGAGGGAGGTGAGTCAATGTTATTATCATTGTTTTGTAGAACATACAGTTTTTGGAGAAGATAAATTCAGCCCAGGCCTTCTGACCACTAGAACCTTACCCTGCTACTTTTATTTCCATAAAAAGGGTGTTTGATGCTTCTTTCTTTCTTGGTCTTTGGACATTTCTTTATGCATTGCTTACTTCTTTTCATACCTTCTATTTATTCTTATGTAATTCTTTGAATTTTGGTCTTTGGGTTTTTGGATTTTTTTAACAGCTGCACACCGTGACCTTTAAGGACAAATATCAATATGACTTTAGAGCTTCAGGGAATTTAGACTTCCACCAGGCTCTGATCCAGAGAATAGTTTTTATATCTCCTCATCTCCATCCTTTCCTACAGGATTTACTTCCTCCTAGCATAGGAGAAAGGCTGAACAAATGACCAGTCCTATACCATTAAACATGCATCTACCATTCTCTTATTACAATGATGAGAAGTGCAGGATCCAATATCCACTCAGTGCACCTTGTGACTGTAATCTCATGTATCAACACAGTATATGTCCTTCCTTTTCTTCTTCTTGATTTTAACAGTTTTGCTTCCTTCCACTCTTGTATTAAAACATCAGAAGTTCATATACTCTCAGCAACGAGATCAAATTGTTGTGAATAGCCATCATCCATGTTCAGATTGACATCCCAGCGATGGTAGCTCACAACCCTAAGTTCACACACATAAGCATAAAGTGGATTCACCACACATTTTAAATGATAGAACACAAGTTACAAAACTCATGCAGGCAGTGGATTGCACCTCTGTGAAATTTCTAGTTGCCATATTTTTGTACATCAGTTAGCTAAGACATTACCATGGGGGAGAACTGGGTGAAGAATATATGATACCTCTGTATTATTTCTTAAACCTGCAGGCAAAATAAAATGTTTTAAAAACTGTGCATGTAGAAGGACTTTTGTAGATGGACTCCTTTTTCTGAGACTCAAACTGTTACAATGATGGGGAAGGAATGCAGTAGGGAAACTATTGTCTTGGCAAAGTCTACCATGCTGGCCTTTGGGAGTGGAATGACAAAGCCATGCAAGTAAATAGATAGAAATCAGGGAAAATAAAGGTGGTAATAAATACATGCATTTTTTACTTTCACAACAAATATAGCAGTATTATTGTGACTATGGACTCCACCTTCAATCAGCTGCCATACTCCCAGTCAGCCACCTGCTATGGGGTCATTTTTTTGGTAAGAATTATTTAATCTATGCATCTTGGTCATAGTTCCTGCTTACAAAGCTAAGCCAAATGAGCTGCTCTTGTTTCCTTTCTATTCTTTTCTAGTCATCTGACCTTTCCATCCTTTCCTAGCAATTCTTAAAATCATTGACTCCACTGACAGAAGTCAGGCTTCTGACCAACCACCTAATACATAATAAGTTCACCAGTGAAAAGCCTATTTTTCATTCTATTTAATTACAGGCTTCAGAGACACTCAAAATGGAGGTTGTCTTAGGAAAAAATAATACCATGGGCTTGGTTTACTTATCTCCTATTGGCATTGGCACCATGCCTTCCTCTGCTTTGAAATGCATGGCTGTGTCTGTAGCTGCATACTAAACAGGCCGAGGCCACCACAGCTC
>PVJI01018785.1:0-32542 GCA_004026765.1 Micronycteris hirsuta
AGTCCGTTCTCCTCCCCGTAATCTTCCCTCAGGGGGGACAGTTAAACCCAAACAAGAACTACACCGGATTTTTGGTAAAGGGTACAGTTTAGTGGTTGAGTCAAAGTTTTGGAGTAGACAAGCCTGTGTTAGAATTCCAGCTCTGCCACTTACTTTCTAGTTTTATGGTTTTAGTCTCTTGGATCTCACTTTACTCCTAAGGAAAGTGGAAATGACAACAACTTACATCACCAAGTTTTGGGAGGATGAATGAGATATACGAAAATGCTGAGCTAGTCTCTGGCACGAAGTACTGGTTCAACAAACGTCAGTCATCCTAAACATCTCCTCCTCCCCTTCTTCTCCCTCCAGGATCTTTGCATCCAACCCTACCATTCCTCAAACCCTTCAGGCCCAAGGCTTCGGGCACTGTCCCACTGCCCAGGAC
Organism: Micronycteris hirsuta; assembly: GCA_004026765.1. Lineage (NCBI taxonomy): Eukaryota > Metazoa > Chordata > Mammalia > Chiroptera > Phyllostomidae > Micronycteris > Micronycteris hirsuta. The sequence continues at coordinate 428 of PVJI01018785.1, forward strand.
ACAGCAACACGTTGCTTCTGCCTGTCTGGGACTTAATCCTCATTCCTCTAAACACAAAACCCTCAGTTCCTTTAGGAAACTACCCTCTGCCTCCACTCTCAGCCTGTGTGGCTTTCGGTTAGAGGATGGTCTGCACCAGGAGCAGGCAGGTAACCCCCCTCACAGAATTCCACCTCCCTGGCCTCAGAGGGAGAGCCTCCATGAAAGCAAAGGCAACACAGAGGAAATAGAACCTCGGGATGAAGAGAAATGGAGTTCTCCAACATCACCTAAGACCCTGGATCCAGCCTGTCTGAAGTTAGCCCTCCCTACCTCTGAGGGTTTCTCAGCCAGTTACTATCAGCCAAGAAGCTCATTTGGCTGCCTGATTCAGGTTTGACTTGGTTTTCTGTCACTTGCAAATGAAAGTGTTTCTTGGTTCAAAACCAGCTCCTCACCGAAACCCAAACATGATTTCATCATGGCGGAGGTGAGCATCATCATCAATAGACAGGATGGCCTCTGTCTCAATTTCATTCCAGGGCAAGAATCGATTATTCAAACTGTTCTTCTCAGTACGCACCACCTGTGAAAAGGAAAAACACTCACGATCAGTGCTGCATTATAGAACGCAAACTGAAACTGCCTTCAGATCAGGAGAGATTGTGGCTAAATTCACGGAATTGTCCCTGGGCGCCCACCCCTCGTAAAATCCAGCACATGGCTTCTGGGAATAAAAACTGCGGTATACTTCAGCGTGTGAATGAGGTTTTCCATTTTAAGTCTTATGCATTTGCTAGCTGATTTCCTTGTGAGACAAGCTAAAGCTGCGATCACTTCACACGTGTGATAAATAGCCTGGGGAGGTTGCAGACCACTTTCCCTGCAGAACACGACGTGGCAGGGCCACACTGAAATGGGGGCCCCTGCTCCGGGGTCCCCCTTTGCGCTCCTACAGTTTAAAACCAAACTCAGAGATCTCTTGAGTCTGTCTCATTTCTGACCAATTTTAAAGCTTTTTTTTTCTTTAAAGGTTGCCTATTCTATTGAGGTTAATTGCTTCACCTTTGCAATTTCTCCCTGTTATACTGACTACACATAAAAAAGTTTTTTCTTTCAGGGTGCACCCAAATTCAGTAAAACTGACAGTTTCTGCATCCACAGCAAATTCCAATTCAAAGAATCTCTACCCAAAGTGACTTGTATATGCAAAGCAGTATTTTCTTCATAAAACAAAGATGACTGCCCAAATAGAACTAGATTATAATTCTTAAAAATTGTATTTAAGCCACATCTCAAATAAGCATAGTTGACTACAAAGTAGGTAGTAGCTTTGATACTCACCTTGCTCCCTAGCACTCAAATAAACAAGGGTGACCAGCCTCAGGACTTTGACAGCTTATTTTATGTGTATGGTCTCTGTATCTAATGAATCCAACTAATGAGAAACTGTCATATTATTCTCAAAAACCAGAAACAAAAAGAACTTCTTGAGGAGTGGTCTTTTTAGAAAGCCAGGATGGGCCATCTTACTTTCAACAGAATGCTTTACTTGTGCTGAGGAAAACTTCTACCTAGCATTCTGAATGTAGTTATATTTGGGGTCACAAGTTTATAAAGATTTCAAAGGTACTTCCATGACTTCATGAGTATTGTTTCTACAACTTAAAATAGTCTTTCTCCTATTTTTCTACCAAAATTATTCTCTCCCTGGAGACCCGGCTCGGAGGCTCCCTGCTGCTACTCGCCCCTTGTCAAAATTAATCACTTCTATGTTCTTAAAACAGAGTCCTACTTCAACTAATTCAATTAAATCATTCTAGCACACTCAGAATCCAGTGAGCCAAGAGGTGGAAGACCTCAACAGATTATCTGGTCCACCTCACACTTTATACTTTATACACCGACAACTAGCAAGTAGCAAAGCTAGGCTTAATTCCTGTCTCCTGACTCCAAATCACTTTTTTCCTGCTAATCTTGTATTTATAAGTCTCGTTAAACCACAGCCCCATGGCAAATGCATGATTAATTTGTGTAGCATCAAGGAAGAAAAATATTGTTAAATAAGAAAACTCCTGCAATAGTTTATCACTTACAATGTTTACTTTATTAAAGAGCTTTTAAAGACTTTGTCTCACACCCAGAGGAGTTCCTCCCAAATCAAGACAAGGAAGGATCTGCAGATTTGCCACGACACAGAACGTACATCAGAGCTGAGCAACAGACCCAGAAATCCACCTTGCCCGCAGCCCATCTATCTGACCCGTCTCAGAGCCCTGAGCTGGCAGCCCAGATCTCCCAGGCTCAGGGACAGCAGTCACAGAACGAAGGCACTGAGGTCCGGGCCAGGAGAGAGCAGAGGGAGGGGCAGGCAGCCAAGCACACGCTGCAGCAGCTCCAGGCTCCCTTCCCCAGGGAGTGGGAAGGTGGCCAGACGTAGAAGCCAAAAGCCAACCACAGCCGTGGTAAAAGGCCATGTATCTTAATACATACCCGATTTCAGGAGGTTAAAATATAAAACACTGTCCACCTTGGAATCAATAGACTATGTCAGCTGTTCACTCAAACGCCCCCAACAAACTACCCTCAGAGCACCCATTTTGCTTTACCAACATGCCTAGCATACACTTAATACAGAACTGCAATTCTGCAGGTTCAGGTGAGCAAAGCTCCCCCTCAACTCCAGCCGTGAAGACACACACACTTAAAATCCAGTAGTGAATACACATAGCTTAAAATGAAGAAAAAAATAACTAAAAATTTCAATTCTTGACTATTCCACTGTGGGTTACCAATTTTGTGGGTTAATTTCCGGGAGGATTAGCTACAGCAAAATTAGTAACCCAGGAACAGAGCACAGAGCGTCAGGACTCCGAATGACTCAAAACCAGCAACACGGGCATCCCCTGGGACTCTTAAAATGCACACTTGCAGGTCTATCTCCAAAACCACCACGTCAGAAGCCACAGTTTAACAAGATCCCCAGGTGATTCCTTTGCACATAAAATTCTGAGAGACACTGGTACAGAGGATTTAAAAAGCCTGGCTTTGGAGTCAATGAGAGAAGCTTGAGCTCACACCCTAATTCCACCACTCACTAGAGGTGTGAACGTCTGAGTAGCAAGCTCTTGCTAAATCAACACAGCACCAAACTGAAGCTGCTTATCAACCAAACCTGACAATCATATAAACAACCTAACTCTAATCTAAAAACAAGAAACAGCAACAAAAACCTAAAATAATCATGTGATGCCAAGAATGTATCCAAAAAATTTTGTCCAATTTACAATGAAAATCAAATCAAGAGGACCTGCTTGTCCTTAGAAGACTTAAACAGAACAAAAGGCTGAACACCAAAAGTGTTTTGGACTAGATTCATATCCAGTCCATTGAGCAAGCTTATTAAAGTCCATTAAGAACAGCAACTACTCTGGGTTCCAGGAATAAGCAGAGTGCGCGCACTACCTCTGCTTGTCCTGGAACAACCCATCTGGGCTGGATGACAGCAAGATTTTCAGGATTAGGGAAGTGAAGCAACAGCCATCGGAACAAAAAAAAAAAAGCTTTACGGATTCACAGAAACACAGCGCCCAGCATGCAACGGCTTACTTGTGGTCAGCTCACAAATAACTGTGGTCAGTGAGTCTGCTTTAAAAATTTAGAGCAGTGGTTCTCGGCCAGAAGTGGTTTTCGCCCCCCAGGAGACATAAGACAATATCTGCACACATCTTTGGTGTCAGGGGTTGGCGGGGTGGGAAGTGAGCTACTTACATTTATCAGGCAGAGGCCAGGGAGGCTGCTAAATCCTACAAAGCACAGGACAGCCCCCCACAGCAAAGGATCCAGCACAAAATGTCTCAGGTACCAATGCTGATACTGTGGTTTAAAGTCAACCACCAGGAGACAGTAAAGCAAACATCCCAGAGTAAATGCAGTTCATTAGCAAAGGACAGTCCCCTGTTCCCCATAACTGGAGAGACTTCCAGCCTCACAAACTCCTCAAACACACACTAAAGTGAAGGTGAGGGGGAAGCTTTCTGCGAACAGTTTTACTTCAATACTATACTGCTTAAAGGCTGGAAAAAGATCAGCAAGCCACCCATTACCCATTCTGGCACCAAAGTTAAAAGACAAAAGCCGCAAATATTTGTAATGCAGACATGCCAATCAGCATTGGTGGCCAAGTGTTTGAGAACCAACAGATCAGAATGTTAAAGAAATGAGTCAACCAGAGTAGTATTTCATGTCTAGGAATATTCTCATTGTTTGTTGATGTTGTTGTGTTTCTGATTAAAACAATGGTCCTCCTTCCTTAATGATGGCTATTTTTTTCATGCCTTTTGATGACACCTTAGTAACTGGCGAACAAGAAGACTTATCTTCCAGGTATTGACCTAACTACTGGTATAACATTGACCAGAATGTAGAGAACACAGTGCCCGACATACAAATGTCCAACAAATGTTTCATAAGTGAATGAGTAAATGAGTGGGAAGCAGTATCTGATTCAGCCCTGCTCATTCTATTTTTGAATACGGAATAAAGACTTGAAAAGTTTATATATAAAAACTATAAGCATTCAATATACTGACACCTCTTAGAATTTAATCTAGTTTTCTATAGCAAAAAAAAAAATTCCAGCCTGACTGGTGTAGCACAGTGGATTGAGCACGGGCTGGGAACCAAAGGGTCCCGGTTCGATTCCCAGTCGGGCACATGCCTGGGTTGTGGGCCAGGTCCCCAGTGAGGGCCATGTGAGAGGCAACCATACATGGTTCTTCCTCCCTCCCTTCTCCTCTCTCTGAAAATAAATAAATATTAAAAAAAAAAATGCCATCAACCTATAACAATCAGGAGCAATTCATTTTTCTTGTTCCACATACAATGCTCCCCAATGCTGCTTCATTAGTTCTTCTGTTTAACCATCATTCATGAATGATGATGACTTTCTCATTGTACCCCTCTTCTCATCACCATGGACTGGTAGACCAATCACAGCCAAGAACATTACCATATGCAAATGAATTCAAGTGTATCCAGGATCCAAACAGAATTGGTAACTTCAGTTAACATTCAATTTGGTTCTTGAGGGATACTGGAGTTTATGAATAATAAAAGAACTACTCTCATCGGGAGTAGTTCATGATTGGCATGTCATACTAGGAGAAAGGTCTCCTAGTATGTTAACATGGCATTCGGCTTCTAAATCCAAGTAGAATCAGCAAATTCACACTAATTAGCAAAGTATCAATTCACATCATAAATTAACTACCATGAGAAATCTGATTCCCAATTAGTTAACAAATATCTCTTAATATCTAAGGGATGGAAATGTAAGTAGTTATTGTTCTTAACAAGGAACAAAGGAACGTTTCAACAATTTAGTAAGTGGCAGTTGCTCAAGTGAAGCAGAATAATGAATCTGGATTCAAAGGGAGGAATTACCTAAATAAGAAATCTTTTATGAAAGCAGCTCATGATTAGTCATAAGCAGGTCTAGGTAGGCTAGAAGAATAGGACATGAAGAGATTAAGTGAATTAACCCTAGTCAAAAAGTAGACCAAACACAGAAAACACAAAAATGTGGAACATACCTGAGAGGTAATAAGGAAACATGAGGACAATATAAAGCCACACCAACACAAATGCCACCTACCAGATTCAGCAATTTAAATATACTTAATAAAGTCCTTTTTCTCTTCATGGTCAGATTTTGCCAAACCAAACACAACAGTCTCAGTCTCCAGCAACACATGCAGGTGCATAACGGTAATGAATCTGCCTCACATCAAGCGTCATACAGAATGCGGGTAGACAGCAACTAACTTTTGTCTTCCATCCTACCCTTTCCTCTAACTTAAAGAAGAAACCCATCATAGAGCTTAGGAATCAAGAAATGAACTCCAGGTACAAGCACACCATCACATGCACCTACTTGTAAGGTGTGTGAGACAGAGCTTCAGGTGACTGGGTGGGGAGGTGACCCACAGAGAAAAGATAACTGGAAAAGGAGCATAAAACCTCTTAATTTTTCAAGGGACTTATTCATTCAATCAAGTACTGGGGGCAAAAAGTTAGGAAATGCAAAGACAGAAGGGAAAGGAATAAGGGAACACAGTGAAATGGCTTTTTTTTAGAATTTAGTTTAGATTTGGGTCTGATGCAGAAAAAAATAGTATGCTTTAAGTCATGTCTGCTTAACATACAAGAGAAAAGGTTGCCAAAGAACCCTGGGACACTGTAGGTAAAACAGCATACATTACAGGCCCTCCGTCACATGAGAGAGCGCACGACACCATGCCTGCCCAGCACACAGAAATGCTCGGAAACTGGGGCTATTGTAACATCAGATTAGTACTACCCCTTCCTAACTTGTGCTTTTATTTATATATGTATATGTGTGTATGTGAATATTTACGTACATGTGTATATCTATCTATATATAGAGAAAATCTCACACACACACACACACACACAGTGCCTTCCCAAGAAACTTAGATTTGGTAAAAAAAGAAAACTGTCCACTGAAGTACAGTCAGAAGTCTTAACACCTAAGTTCTAATCTAGGTATTAACTAGTCGAGTGATCTAAAGCAATAAAATTCTATCCTGGCTGGTGTAGCTCAGTGGATTGAGCACGGGCTGCAAACCAAAGGGTCGCTGGTTTGATTCCCAGTCAGGGCACATGCCTGGGTTGCGGGCCAGGTTCCCAGTAGGGGACATGCGAAAGGCAACCACACATTGATGTTTCTCTCCTTCTCTTTCTCCTTCCCTTCCCCACTCTAAAAAATAAAATAAAAACAAATAAAATCTTTTAAAAATTTTTTTAAAAAATAAATTACCCAAATGCTTTAAAAAAATAAATAAATAAATAACATAAGGCAATAAAATTCTCCAGCCCAGAATCCTAACTTTGAAGTAGTACTAAGAGTACATATAAACTAAGAGAGGGAGACATTACCTAAAGAACTGATTTGCTGCAATTAGTCGTTTATGTAACAGGACTTTGGTGATCCTTTATAAATCTAGAGTTTTTGCTATCAATTTCTAACTTATAGTAGCTTCACTTTATATGCAGCCCATTTTCAAACAGAAAAAGGGAGTCATAGCATTAGCCACCAAGCTATTAAGTAAAATATTGTCACAACCCCCAGCCCACCCAGCACATCAGTATTTAGTGAAGTCTACTGAACCTTGCACAATCTTGGACCCAAGAAACTGGTCAAGGCTTTTCCTCTTAGCTTTGCTTAAAAATCACAATTTTAGGAAATTACCACCTGATATATTCAAGTAATATTTTTAAAAGTAGAGTGGACACATGAAAAACAAAGCATATCAACTTTCTAAGGAATAAGACTTTAGAATTCTTCCCTCTTGCCTGAGGCCTAGTCAGAAGTCAAGCCCAACTGGCAGAGGCCCACACCTGACTATGAATGACACTAAGTTTTGTAGTCTATTTCCCTTCAGTCTTCCCTCTTTCTCCCTTAGTAGACTACTAGGGAAATAGTACTAAAATCACTACCCTAGCATGACATTAAGTTCCCCAAATGAACTCTCCTTTTTAAATTCTAACGTTAAGAGCCAAAAGGGAGGGAAAAGGGCAGTGAAAAATAATCTTGTATATAATGTTTTCATATGGAAAACAACGGTGTACTGTGGCCTTACCACTTCCATAGAGACCTTGGAGTCCGCAGGAGGTGTGATCCACTCATCTCTGAACTCACCATCTCTACCAACACTACCCTGATCCAAGCCGCCAGCAGCCCTCACCTAGGTCAATGCAATAGCCTTTGAACTGTTCCTGCTCTTTTCCCCAGAGCCCCACACACATCTTATTACTCTCTGCACAAACCCCCCCAGTGACACCCTAACACACATAAAATAAAACCTGGAACCCTTCCCATGGCCTATGTGGTCCTACGTGTGCTGGCCTCTGCTTTCTCCAACCTTCTCTCAAACTCTCCCTTCAATCGCTTTACCATGGGCACACTGGTTATTCTCTCCATGTCTTGAACATCACAAGCTTCTTACACCTGCCATTCTCCGTATGTCCCTCCAGAATTTACATGGCCCATCCTCTCACTTCATTCAAACTTCTGCTCAAAGATCTCCTCCTCAAAGAAGCCTTCCCAGGCACCCTATGTAAATCAGCTATAACCTCTATGCAGAAAAGAAATAAAAATTAAGAATCAAGGGGCTGGCTGTCACAAAACTGAGAAACGAGTACACAGTGTGAAGAGGAGCAATGTTTTAAGTGAGCAGGACTACACTGTTAGGAACTGAAAGACGTCCCCTTCGTACAGTCCAAGTTTTAAAACTCTGAGAGGACAGATTCCGATGTTCTCGTTTCCACAAGGCCACTCTGTGACTATTTTCCAGAATACCAAGCAGAGTGTGGAAGACGTGTTAGCTGGTCAGAATAAAGCAATAACTCGAAGCAGAACTCTGGATATGACCAAGACTCAGCAAGAAATAAGCTCCTACCAGACCCAATCCTCCTACAGATGCTAACTACAAACTCTGGAAAAAAATACCAAAAAAGCAATTACCTGAGGTACTAAACAGTGAACAGAGGTGGCAAATTATATAAAGGGGAGCTGAAATTTTAGAAGAAATTACCAACTTGGGGAGAGTCACTATTGCTTTTACCCTGAGAGTAGGCCAGAGTTGTCACTATGCAGGACAAGTCTTTCTAGTCTAAAGAATATAAGAGGGAAGAGCTGGGGGCAACCACAGGCCCTGGAAGAGAGTAGGTTCCAGAAAGGAGGGAACCTGGAAGTAGGTTCCAGAAAGGAGCCAGACAGAAGGCGCTCCAACTGCATACAAACTGCCCAGCCTCTTGCCTGCTCAGACCAGGCGTGCTTGGTGCTGTCTGTAGCAGAGCAGCTGAAGTCTAAATTAATTGCCCACTAAAATTAAAGTATCAACATTTTTCAGAGAAATAAAACAAAATCCAAAGTCTTCACAACATAATATTCATAATGTGTAGGGTTTAATATAAAGTTGTTTGATGTACAGCTAATAGAAAAATATGACCCAGACCTCAAGAAAAAAGAAAACCAATTAAAACAAATGCCCAAGTAACCCATACATTAAAATTAGTTAAGTAGACAAAGATGTTAAAGTAGCTATCATTAACTATGCTCAATGAAGTAAAGTATACTCAGAATGGAAAAAAAAAAAAAAGACAGGAAATCTCAGCATAAAAACAGAAACTATTATTTTAAAAGCACAGAAAATTGAGAACTAGAAAATGCAGTATCTGACATTTACAACTTACTGGACTATTTTAATTGACTAGATTAACAGTGGACACAAAAGTCAGTATCCTTGATGATAGATTAAAACAGATCAAAACTGAAAAAGAGAAAAAATATTTTAAAGAAATGAACAGAGTCACTGAGAACTGGGGGACAACATCAAAATGTCATATGTATATAATGGAGTCCCCAAAGGAGAGGAGGGAAAGAATGGGGAGGAAAAAATCTAAATAAATACATAAAATTTTCCCAAAATATGATGAGAAACATAAATTGACGGATTCAAGAAGTTTAGTGTGCCCCAATGAGAATAAAAACCAAAGAGAACCATGCCAAGGCACATCATACTCACACTGCTAAAAACCAAACATAAGGAAAAAAAAATTTGAAAGCAACCAGAGAAAAACAACAGAGAAACAAAGATTTGAAATTCATTGACATATCATCAGAAACAATGGTGGCCTAGAAACAGTGGAACTTCAGGATGCATGAAAGTGGTGGTCCCCAGGCAATTAAGGGGTTTTTCAAGGCTAGCCTTCAAATCCCTTGACACACCACTACTCTCCATTTGACTTCCATTAGACAGTCTTTGTTGTCACACTCCAGGAGCTAAGGAACCTGATTCAACCATTTACAAAACAGACATGGGACAGAGAAAGAGCAGTCACCCACCACTGCCACCTCTGCTCAGAAGCCCCACATCATTCAGATGAGAGATTCACTTCAACTGGTGACACTACCCCCATCTCTCTGGGTGGAATCCTGTCACCTTGCCCAGGCCCCATCCCATTTGAACTGAAATGCTCTTTACACAAAACATCTGAGGCAAGAGTGTCCAAGAATGGTATCAGTGAATATCACATTTACTCCAAGCCAGATCTGATGGCGTTTCCTTTGTTATGCAAATAATGGTAAAGAATGAGGACTTTTAATATATAAATCTCAGTAGGTACCCCTAAGACAATCTCCCTCTACACAAGCACCTAAGACTCAATAGATTTCTACTCAACAAATATTTAGCATTTATTCCTATTGCTTACATGGGAATCTGAGCATAAGAGAAGCACAAATTGTCCAGCATTTTCTGAAATGACATGTGGTCATTTCAATGACATGGCATGAAATTCCTGAGTTGATTCATTCAGCCAATAAGCTCATTTCAAATTATTTTCCCTGAAGGACTGAAATCTGAGAGATTGTGTGGGAACCACCCTGCTGCTAATTTGATAAAAATCTGTTAACTATAACGTAATGGATAGGGAACATCTGCATCCTAGGTGGGAAAATCACTCTGAGATGTCTCATAATAGCACCATTTTTCCACAGGGGAGAGAGCTGCCAGTCTCTCTTAGCCCTGATACCTGGGTAGTGCTAGCTCTATGCCCAAGAGGTCAGCAATTCAACTGCTGCCCAAACACCTGCCTCTCTTTAATAGAAAACATAGTCAAAACATTTAGAGAATGGACTAAAATTCCCTAGTTTGAAACTGTTTCCTGTTTTTCAAGGAACTAGAAAAAACTTGTAGCGCTAATATGAGCAAGCTATTCAGAGTGGCCTCCGTTTGGAAAGCGCCTGGCATTTCCCACTAGGTATTATATTATTGCAATGAGCTTCCAGTAATCAGAGAGGACTACTTATTTCCCACCAGAGTTAAAAGAAAGGATTAGTTCTGGTAAGTTCCCTGACGAATTTCAGTCATTGTTAACGGGGGTGCCATCAGCTCCTCTACATCCCTATCAAATTCAAAGAAAACTCAGGAAAAATGGAAAACAAAGGCTGCTTTATTATTCTATTTAAGCAGCATCTACCTTTCACAGAACATTTTTTTTAATTGCAATGATGTTCAAAAAGTTGTAACTGAGAATGTTAAAAAAGTGAAATTTACTTGGGAAGAAGTCTATAAAGAAATCTCATAATACTTTTCTTGATATACAAGATAAATTCTGGGATCAAATATTTTTAAAACCCTACATAGTCTTGAATAGACTTGGATTACAAATTCAATTAAATAAAATACAAGAAAAGATTAGCAGCGGTATTAAGCAAGTAGCAGCAGCAGTACAGAAGAACACTTAAAGCAAAGATCTGCACAGAAGAAAGTAGGCAGTAACGGCTATGACACAAAGCGGAGAGGATACCAGAAGCCTTCGCCGGTGAAGTGAGTTAAAGCTGTCCATAACACAGGCAACACATGCACACTCCTTCAACATAAAAGAACAGGTAGGAATCGATGACTGGGCATCTTTCTAGCTCCCATAGTTGTATTATTTTGGACTCCTCTTTAATCCTGATGTCAAAGAAGTTCATTAATTTACCAAGGTCACAAAATGACTACTTAATCCCAGGTCGAAACCCATACTTTTCTATTATAACATGCTGCTGCTTAGAAAATACTGGGTTGGACAAAAAGTCCGTTTTTTTTTTCCATAAAAATAAAAGACATATTTTTCATCAATAACTTTATTGATTTGGATATTTTAAGTATGTCAGCCAGTTTCCATATGGTATAATGTTGATTGTTCTCAATGTCTTGATTTGTTATCAACTTCAACTGGTCTACCTGACCATGCAGCATCACTCAGCAAGAAATCTCCAGCGAGACGCTTCGTAAACCACTTCTGACACACTCGACCAGTCACAGCAACTTCTCCACACACTGCACAAATCTTTTTTTGTGTTTCAGTTGCATTTTTACCTTTCTTGAAATAATAAAGCATAGTGTGCCAAAAATGTTGTGTATTTTCTTCCATCTTCAATATTAAAATGGCTATATAAAAATTCACCAATTTTGATGTTTTTTTAAATGCACATTGATGACAGCTGTCACAATACAATCTAACAAAATTGTTTCGAATGAAGTTAAAGACAACTAAGCATTACTAGAGCCATCTTAGACGGAAAAAAGAAACTTTTTGGCCAACCCAATATTTCACATGAATTAATTCTTCAATGAAATAAATTTTTTAAAAACTGGTCTAGCCCAAACATTCCCTTCCAGACAAATTATTCCTAAAAACTACACTAATTTTCTTAAGCAAGCTTCTAGCAACATATGACTGATCAGAATTTCTGCCCTTCCTTGCTACCTTTTTCTGGAAAGTACCTGTGCTGTAGGGTAATTAGCAGTTTGCTTAAGACTTGCTCTAAGACCTCACATTTAACAAAAATGGGTAAACTTGTAGATTGTCAAATTTACATCAGAAGGTGGATAAACAAAGTACTCAGAACTAAAGCCCTATCTTGCATATTTGGCTCTATTTTTCCTGTAAAGCAGAGTACCCTCACCATGACAAATAAAAGCTGAGAAAGAACCGACAAGAAACTACAGTAAAGGTTCAGGATCTCCAACCCCCCAATATAAAAACCCTGCGTCTGGTCTTCCAAAAGACTTCCATAATATCCTGGTGAATGACACAGGTTCTCTTCCTAAATCCTCTGGGATGTGATTAAAACTGCAGCTTCTGGAATCAGACATACTAAAGCTCAGCTCCTCCATCAGTTACCTCCATCCTCCAGCTACTGATCACGACTTTGACCAACATAATTACCCTCTCTATCCCTCGGTTTCAATAGATACAAAGAAATCACAACCAGTAATGATGTAAGTTCCAGAAATGCTAAATTACAGTGCCCAGATCACGAGTGCTTCTTAAATGTTGGCCTTTCGTCATCAATCTCATCGTCACCTTTGTTATCACCCAGAAGAAACCTATGGCGGTAACTGAGGGGGTTTCCTAACCCTTCATGGGGCCAGTATCAATTTCAGTTCTGGAGAGTCTTACAAGATTTAGGGAGTAGCAGAGATGGAATGGGCAAAGTCTGAAAGGACTGAAAAGGAAGCAAACAAATTTCACAGGGAAAGAAAGTGTATAGGTTAAAAAAGTATATATATACCTATATACATACAGACAAGGGATTAAGAGTGAAACACCATCTCATGCAATAAAACAAGCTGCTCATTTTTCTGTTACCATGATGGGGACGCCAATGTCAGGCCACAGAAGGTCTTCTGATGGTAGCTTGGGAGAATTCCATACCACCACTACCTTGTTCAGGTAAGGGAGGCCATTCAATCTCTCTAAAGAGTTCATAAGCACTTCCTCCCGCTCGTAAGTCAACATCACTACTGTGAACTGCTCCCGGGGAACATTGCCTCCAAGTGCTGCCTGAAACTCCTTGCCGGAACCCCCAGCTCCGCCACCAATCGGCCGAAATCCAGTCCCTGAGCCCAAGAATTTGGCCTCGGAGGGTAACACCGGGTCAAAAGGGGTGTGGGGGAAAAGATGGAAAGGCCCTGGGGCGGAGTTCCAGCTGCGGTAGAAGTCAGTGACAGTCAAAGTAAAGTTGCGGAGGTATTTGGGTGAGGCGTATGGAGGCTCAGTCTCCACCGGCCCCAGGTCCAGGTCCCCATTGTCAGCCATGTTGGGGTCAGTTCCAGCTGCCTTGCCCGACCGATGGGGGATCTCAGCTGCTGCCTCTTCCCGGATGGGAGCGGCTGGGATCTGTATGCGAGTCCTAATCATAGCCAGCACGGTATTGAAAATACTGTCAGCAGTTGAGAAGTAAGTCTCCCAGAGAAAGCGGCCTTGCCGCCTCATAGCCAGCAGGTCACTATCCGAGAGACTTCGTAACAGGAAGTGGACCTCGGTAACACGTGGCTTGGGCACCACCAGGGCTGCCTCATTCCACTGCAGCATGTCCTGGTAAGGAAGCTGTACTTGCTCCCCCAGCACAACTGGGACGGCACCGACCTCCAGGGCTTCGAAGAGCCGTGTCGCACACCCGGATGAAATTACCAAGTGAGGGTCCCCGGGAGTGATAATGAGGGCAAAGGTGGAGAGCTTCAGTAACTCCAAGCGGTCTTCCCGCTCCCCACACAGCGCCCACTCCGTCGGCAGACTGGGTTTAGGCTGGTTTTTGCAGGTAAATTCCACCAGGACCTGATCCAGCTTGCTGTCCTGCACAGCCTTTAGGGTGGCAATGATACGATCGTCATAGTCGGCTGGGGGGTCGCCCTCCATTTCTTCTTCGAAGGAGCGGGCCTCCTGAAGGCTGGATCTCAGCGATTCGATCTTCTCGCCCTGGAAGGTGAAGAGATACTTGCGCTTAACTGGCACCTGTGGTGGGATTTCCATGAAGTTGGGCTCTGACATGGCGTGGACTAGTGGCGATACCACCAAGTCAAAGCCAGGTCTGTACTGGGCAGCGTAGAAGGTGGACTGGGCCACCATGGCACGGCCTGTACTGACATTATACAGTAAGCTCTGCGTATCTGACTTCCGGGACAGGCTGATGACGACATGGTTGTGTCCATCTGTCCGCCAGTGTGGTAGAGAATGCAGCTGCTTCTCCAGTTCAGCAGGCCGCAGAACAACTGGCTCCTGCATCTCTCCCACTAATACCACGTAGAGGCAGGCAATGTCCGCGTTTTCCGTAACGTAGACGTTGGCTCGTGCTGTGGCCTGAAAAGCCTGCTTGACCAAGGGATCCAGGTAGCTGCCGAAGGCAAACTGGTCACTGTCATAAACATAGACTGGAAATCCAGAGGTGAGAGGACAGCGAGAATAATCAAAACAATTGTGCAGCCGGCAACCTCGTATGACCTTTGGGGGAGGAAGGCCAGCATCGTCCTTCTCCGGGAGCAATCGGATGGGCAGAGAAAGTTTGGGCTGATTTTGGGCCATCAGCTCCTTGTAAGAATGCTCAGTCTGGCTAATGACATTCTTAAGCTGAAGGAGGTCCTGTTTGGCATTCTCAATACTCTTCTTACAGGCTTCAATCTTCAAGTTCAGCTTGGCAATTTCACTGTTCAGCTCTTGCCTCTTGGCTTCTAGCTGCAAGAGCTCTTCACTTACAGACTCACGAATTCGGCAAAGATCCAGCACGTGCTTTACCTCGCAGAGCTCATTACCAGCCCGCGGGCCAAAAATCCGCTTGCCGGCCTCATCGGCCTCATCCAGAGTGGTGAGATAATAGTGAGCAATGAGGGGGAAGAAAACCAGAATGATGAAGAGCGTAAAACTGAGCCACGTGAGTCGGATACGGTTGGACCACCGTAACATCCAGGTTTGACCTCCATTCCCCACTCCCCCATTCCGCAACATGGTATAACCTGTCATGAGTTCCTCTGCGGCTCTTGCCCCCTCTGATCACGTTGGGTCACTCGCCATCACCGTGAGTCTGTATGAGACAAAACTCAATCTCTTTTTACTCACACGTTTCCATAAGAGTGAGTGTGCTCCCAGTACAAGGCACCAAATAAAATGGAAATTTCATTTTTCTCAGCTGTAATTGAAATGGTCTCTGACCCTATTCCAGCAGATGTTAAGTTCTGGTTGTTGATCAAAGAACATGTCCTTAATCTTTGTCAATTGGTAAAAGGTACCACATAGCTGATGCGATGAAAAGGATGAGGTCCCTGGTGATGAAACCCAGGAAACATATCCTGGAATTGGACAGACTGTTTCAACGGCCATAGCTCTTGTTCCTTGGTTTTGCTGACCAACAAATATGCATAGTTACCATTCACAGTTATAAAGTAGCTGGTTAGGATACAAACAAATGCCAGTCTGTTGTCGATGTCATTGCCAACAATCAGGCCTGCAAAAGAAAGAGAACCACGTCAGTCTTGAAGAGATTATGTTCAGCAACCCTGCCCTCCCCCAGTGCATTTCTAGAAAATGCTTAAATCTTATGAGATGGAATATTAGTGTGTGTCTCACAGAACATTTTAAGTCCACCGTAGGTTTTGTTTAATAGGGATATTTTTACATGTGGTTAATAAGAAATGGATAAAGTCTAAAACCAGCTTCAGTTTTTACACACACACACACACACACACACGCTCGCACACCCTTCTTCCTATTTAACTGGACATACAGCAGCATTAGAACCTATGAAATGACATCAACTACATTCAACAGACGGCCAAGACGCCTGCAACAGTGTGTTATTCTAGACTTAGCAGCATCTTTAGTTGGGAAGAAACACCTTCTTATCCAGCCTTGGTAGCTATGTTCATTCTTAACATAAAAGTCTCCTACTGAACTGCTTTAAAAAAAGAAAAAAAACCTCTTAAGCTCCATTTGTTATATTCAGAGATGAAAAGAGTTGAGAACTCTTTAAGCTTTACCCAGTGGTAGATACAGTAATCCAGAGACAAAATATATTTCCCAGTTTGCTTCTCATTTATCATGTTAGTAGACATCATGTGCTCATTCTTCAAATATAAATAATAACTTTACATAATAACTTTGTCTTTTAGAACGAACATTATACTTAGAAATGAAGGGCACTATTTCTTATCCTTCGGAAGCAGATGTGCTATCAGACCTTATGACTCAGTTTCCTGACCTCCCAAGATGGAGATAAGCGTATGGAGAGAACAACAGTACATTGTGTTGCCATGAAAACAAAGGATAGAGGACGTGAGGGTACTTCGGGCTAATGAATCTGGGAACAGCGTTCCCAGTCCTGTTCTCTTATCAAACGCTACCATCACAGGCTATACGAATCTACAAAAGCTTTGTGTTTACTTTCACCTCAAAGTCAACATATCTAAAACTGAATTCACAGTATTCTGTGCCAAAGAACACTTCCAACTGCATACTCTTAGCATGTCTAAAACACACTAAGCATAACTGTGGGACATTCTAGAATGCATTGTACTCCTCAATCTCACGGAACTTCCTTTAGCCTGAGAGATAAGGCACAAACAAGAGCAAGGGCACCACCAGAAGTCAGTATAAAATAGGTAGTACTTCACAGGCACTCGCTCGCTCCAGCTTCCACCTTCGTTGAAGATGTACAGCTATGAAAGGAGCTATGAAAGGTTTGATAGTTTTCTCTCCCTTTCAATAAAAATTAAAAGTTGATGACAATATTACTAAAAGGCTTGAGTAAGTTGAGCAAGAAATAAAGACAACAAAAACCAAAAAATATCAGTCACGGAAAAAGCTAAATTTGGATGATCTAAACTTGGATAATTAATAGCTGACCAAATATCCCAAAGACTGTAGGTTAATATTTCCACATTAACCAATTTGGAAACTGGTTAATATTAAGCCAATATTAACCAAAAAGCACTATCCTTTTCATTCAAATGTTAAAATCTCTCTTCCTCTTTTCAAAAGAATATTCTCTGCATTTATGATCAAATCATAACAAAGAAAGTGGAGTGGAAGAACCCAAGAAAGGTATAATCAAGGCAGTCCAGCTGAGTCACGCCCTCCTTACCACAAGTTTCAGGGTCCCTGCTTTCTCTGACTCATGCTGCGCTACATTTTAGCATGTCATTTCTTGAAATAGTGAACTCCAGGGCTTGCTGTCCTGACGGAAAATTAAAAAGTGACATGCTATTAGAAAAATACTTAATAATGAAGGTTCTATTAAAGAATGTATTTACTGTCCACTATGAAAATGCTTCCCTTATGGATATAAGGTGACTATATTAATGTCCAAAGAAAGACAGACACTCTTTTAAGTGAGAAGGGGCACGATTGATAAATACACTGGGACAGCAGGCACAAACTGGCATCTCAAAGGCAAACCGTCACACACGTGGTTACCTATTTATGTGCCCTAAGAGGGAATAAATCAAAACACTAAAACACAGATGTATGCACCGAGACATTTACAGAGGAAACGATTTAGCGGGAATGGGCTTTGAAATGCACAGGGTGGGGTGAGAAGCGCTGGAGGAGCGGAGGGAGCCAGACAGCCGCGGACTGCTGGGGCACTGAGCGCTGGGGCTCCGAGAGGGTGTATCGTGTACTGCGCTCTCTGGTGTACACGTGTTTGCGTTTCTCCTAGTAAAGGCTCTAAAGTATATTACACAGGGTCTAAACGAAATGGTTTTTAAAAGTCATTTGGAAACAGACTACACTTAATCTCATACTGCTAGTACCACCAACTTACCTAGAAACAGCTAGGAAAAACAAACGTTCTAATGGAAACCAGTATTTCAACAGTGACTGAAGAATTTATCCCCACCAGATTCCATCTCTTTTACCGAAACAAGGCGAAAGTGTCATTAACATCCAATAGCATGAACTCTCTTCTCTAAACGGCTAATTAAATTATTTCAAGCAAAAGCAAAAGAAAACCCTCGGTATCTCTTCTGTCATTCTCTGGAAAATGACAGTGAAGGTAACAGGATGTAGAAATAAATGTCGCTGGAACAATCATAAGGAGCGATCTCCAGAGAGTTTCCCTTCAAAAGCAACACACGCACCTCACTCTCAGCCGTCAGCCTGCCCCTGCAACGCGCTCGACACCCAGCAACCAGAATCGTCCTCTTAAAACAGGAACCAGACCACGACTCTGCCCTCCTTAAATCTTTCAGTGGCACCCATCGCTCTCCCAGGCTCCTCCTAACCAGCTCCTCACTGCCCACCCAGCTAATCTCACTGGCCATCACTGTTCCACTTGCTCACTCAACTTAACCTACAGGGCCTCCTTTCAATTGCTCAACAATACCAACTCTTAACTGCCTCGGAACCTTTGTACTTACCATTCTTCCAGTCCTCCCTAGATTTTTCTCTGGTTACTCTCATCCTTCCAACCTTAACTTTCTTGATATTCCCACCTAAAGTAGCCTTTCTTCCTCCTTGACACTATGGAGGGTTACTGTTGCATGACGGGGCCTCTGTCTGTCTCGCAAGCCGGGCGTGGTCCAGTATGGAGGCCGCTTTCCACAACCCCCCCTTAGAGGCTGTCTGATGGTAACTGGTGTTCATTCTGACATAAATCAGCACCCTTCCCTTGCCTGCGGCTGTGTGCTGACTCCTGGAACAGGCTGTTGTCCTGACCTGGTCAAGCATGTGAAGTAATTTCTGTACCTTGCAGCATTACATACTAGTACCGTGACTATCCCCCCTTCACCTATATAATTCTTTGGCACCTGCCAAGCGGCACAGGGATCCATTGTGTCTTGCAGCTGCCCAAGACATGCCTCAGCTGTAACCTTCCCTTAATAAACTCAATTATTTACCAGACTCAAGTGGCCAGCCTCTTTCACTCTTTCGCTGCCCTCCTTTTCCAGAGGTAGATTTTCACTCTCCTGGCTTTTCCCTGGGTCTGCGTGTACCAAAAGACATTTTCTAGCACCAATCTATTGGTTTTCTTTAGAATAGTATCTTTTCATTTATTTATGTATTACCTGCCTTCCCCACCAAAACCTCATCCTTGAGGGCAGGACACTGTCTGCTTGGATTGCCACTGTATCCAACCACAGTGCCTGCCACACTGTACGTACTCTATAAATATCTGCTAAATGGATGAATTATACCACTGGTCATGACTTCATTCTACAAGCTCTCAGCTTTTCTCTTGATTTCCAATGAAACTGTACTTCCTGGTGTTCAACCTATTCCCTTGACCTACTCTCCTGTTGTACTTTGCTGGTACCCAGCCTTCCTCCTATCTCATATAGAAAGTGCTCCCAAGGCTTCCAGCATCATCTAGTAATGAATCCAATCACGTAAACAGCTTCAGCCACCAAAGCTACTACTCCAACCCTAGCCTTTCTGCTTTGCCCTAGTAGACCAGTATTGCCAACATCTGAAGGATACCTCTACAAGGATATATCATGGTTACTTTGTGACTGCAAAAGCTTCCTCTTTCCAGTAACTTTCAGTTCCACCCACGATACTACACTCTTGCAGTCTCATAAACTAGAAACAATATGATATACAGGAAAGAGTATAGACCCCAGAGCTAACCAGACCTGGACCAAATCCCAGCTGTGTACACTATTAGATGGTCGATTAACCATTCTGAGATGCAGTTTTTGCATCAGTAAAAAGATAACACTCATGTTCAGGATTGCTATAAAAATTAGAAACAGTAAATAAAATATACCCTACCTAGCATCTGATAGAGTGTAGGTTAATATATATATATATGTGTGTATATATATATGTAATTACATAAATATATATTTATATATAGTAGTAGTATGAACTATCTCCTGACTTTTATGTCATTGTTGACTGATATTTTAACTCCACCTTGTTTTTATGCTCTGAGTATTATTAGCCTTATTATTAACAGAATTCATGCCTGTTTAGATTCACCCATATATTTACCAGTTTCCTTACTCAGAATTCTACTCTGTTTGCATTTCACTCCTTCCCTCTGGTCGCTGCATTTTCCCGGACCTATTCATTCGGTGAGAGTCTGTTGGTGCTAAGCTCTCTATTTTATCACTAAATCTTCAGTAATGACCTACCAGGATATACAATTCTAGGTTAACCATTCTTTTCTTTTCTTAGACTGACACTGCAGAATCCTCTGGATTCCGTCACCGCTGCTGAGAAATGAGATGTCAATCTAAGTGTCATACCTTGTAGATAATCTCACTGTTCATTCTTACTCGTCATTACGATCTTCTCATCCGTGGAGCTCTGCACGTGTCTACATGTGGGACTGTCAAGTCTCCTCTTTCCTCTCTCCATGTCCTTAAACCTTTCTTTTCTATTTTCTCTTTGTCTTTTGTGCTATCTTCTGGAAACTTCCTCAGATGTATCCAGTTTAGGGGTCTGGAAATTTTTCAGCAAACAGAGAGTAAATATTTTAGGTGCTAGGGATCACATACAGTATATGCAGAATATTTTCTTTTGTTTTTTTTTAAACAACCCTTTAAAAATGTAAAAACCGTTCTTACCATGCAGGCTATGAAGATTCACCCCACTAGCCACAGTGTGAAAACTCCTGATCTACTACTTCATTGATTCTCCTTCTGTGTCTAAGCTGCTGTCTATCCTGCCCACTGGGTTTGAATGTCAGCGACTGTTTTGTATTTGCAGAGGCTCTACTGGCTTTTTTCTGATGCCTTGTTTTTATGATGACACCTATTCTCGTGTTTTCTGTCCCTTCTCTTCACGTGTTTAGTTTGTTTTATCAGCTGATCCTTACTTAGAGAGGGATGGTACAGTGTTTCCTCACACGGTTGATAATTCTGTATGAAGTTCACTTTGGGCAATGCTTTTATTTCTGGGAAACCTATGCAGTCTGGGTTGAGGACATGTCCCTCTAGGACAGTTGTGTTTTCCAGTCACTTCTGTCACGTCACCCACCTTAGACCACTTTGTATGTCCCAGCCCTACCGGTTCTGTAAACTTGAACAATTTGTAAATTTGAACAAAACCCATATGCAGGGAAACTCATGGTCATGAGTTCTCAATGGTTATTCCTTTCAACAACCAGTCCTGAACCCATGAGAAGAAAACCATCTCTGCGTGCTCACAGGCAAATGTTTTTCTAGCCCGTCCACTCCTTTAGTGAAGTTTAGCCCTTTGCAACGCCACCCTCTTCTCTGGCGTCTCAGTGCTAACACTCATAGGCCCAAGGCTTCTGTTCTCGCCTCCGTGAAAACTAAAACCAAGTCACTAAGACTGGCAAACGCCCTCTGGGGCTGTCACGTCAGACTGCTCTTCAGCTTTGCAATCCTCAGGCTCCCCTGACCCCACCTTACTTTTTTTATTTTAATGAGGATATACCTTTCGTCCTTGAGAGCATAATATGCATTTTGTAGCAGGGGATTTTTATATGTATTTATCTAGTCTACTGTTCTGCCAAAACCAGAGATCTCTTCCAGTCTTTGTCTATGCATGAATATATATCTCCTGTTCTTTTATGTAATCTGATTTTTTCACTTGTATTAAGAACAGTCTAACATCCCACATCATTAGACAGTCTACTACATGATCATTAATAGTCGAGCATCATCCCACAACACAGAAAGACCATAATTTACTTAACCAATCCCCTTTTGTTAGACATTTAAGTTGTTTCCAATTTTTCACTGTAGTCAATGCCGTAACAACTATTCTTGCAGTGATCTTTGCAGACACCCCTGCTTATTTCCTTAGAATTTTTTAACGTGAAATGCGGGGTCAGAGCAAGAATATCTTACCATCTTTAAAATTACTGTCTACTAGAAAGATGACCGACCATTCATCCTCCCACCAACAACACAGAGAACACCCGTTTCCCAACAACACGCCCGTCAGGCTGTGACAGAGATGGCCCTTACTCCCCACACACCCGTTCGCTCCCCCACATTTCTCATTCGCTCTGCTGCTAGTTTGGTTGGAGTCACAAGACTAGTTCTTGCCAAAAGAAATGCGAGCACAAGTCACGTGCCACTTCTAGTACAAGGCAGTTAAAAACAAGTATGGACTCTTTCCCCTTCCTACCACTGGAGAGACTAAAAGCAAAAAATTCTAAAACTTGAAGTGGCAAGACAGAAAGCACCCATACCCCTGAGTCACTGTGGGAGGGCAGCCACCTGACCCACATCGAATTGTGAAGAGAGACAGAAATAAACTTTTCTGTTAAGTCACTAAGATTTCTGAGTCTACTGCTAAGGTTAAGCATTAATTAACTTAATCCAACTTAATGTCATTTTTAAAAAATCCTCACCTGAGAATACGTTCATTGATCTTTACAGAGAGAGGAAGGGAGGGCGTGGGGGGGGGGAGGAGGGGGGAGGGGGGAAGGAGGAAGGGAGGAAGGGAGGGAACACCAATGTGAGAGAGAGAGAGACATCGATTGGTTGCCTCCTGCACATGCCCAGACCGGGGCTTGAACTCGCAACCTAGGCATATACCTGACCAGGAAACAAATTGCAACCTTTTGGTGCACTGGACAGTGCTGAACCAACTGAGTCAACCGGCAAGGGCTGAATGCCATTTTTTAACTTGACAGTTCTGTTTTCATTTACCCTTCTTTATTACTGGAGGTCAAACAACTTTTGTTCATTGATCATCTGTATTTCTCTTTTTATGTACTACCAGGTCACATGTTTTGCCAATTTTTCTATTTTTAAAACTGCTCTTTATCACATTAGTCCCCTGATTACATCAGTCTTCTGCCTTACTTTCAAGATCCTCTACAATCCAGGTTTGCTCTGCCCGTCCACTCTGTGTGAACTAGACCACGCACATTCAAACCGTGACTCTTTCCCAGCACTGTCCCATGCACGAAAGGCGCTAGCTCCAGCAGCGCCTTCCCCAGTCTTCCCCACCACACTGCACAGCAGCCTCACTGACCGGCCCTTGGAATGACGCCCCTCCTCCTTTCCACTCACCCGCTTATTCCACGGGCCATTTAAAGTCTTACCTCCTTCATAAAGGTACACTAGATTTCTCAACCTTCCAAACTCCCAGTATCAGGGAATGTAGAACTTCATCGTTCATTAGTTTCTTTCAAAGAATTTATTTCTCTCCAGCTAGATTAAAAACTCCTTATAGGAAATTACTATTTTTATCACCACTTTTGAAATCCCTCTACAGAATACCACAGAGTTCTGGGTACCAGGTAACTGCCCAATACATAACAATAGTTGAAAGTCTTAGTTTGCATTCTCATTCTCAATCAAGTTTGAGATTCAGAGCCTATACGGTCTTGGTTCAAGAAAAATAAACATTGTAAAATAAAAAGAATTTCACATTAAGAAGAGGCTTGAAGGCCATTGGACTTGCAGCTAGACTACCTGGCTCAGGATGCAGCCTTGACAATTTAAGAACATTGCATCATTTCCCCCTTATAGTGATGCTGAAAATCCCTACCTACCTCCAGGGTTACTTGGGAATTAAATAGGATAGCACAGATAAAAATGTGTGGGCCACAGCTAAAGCAGTGCTGACAGGACAATCTACATAAGAAATGCTTACCATAAAAAATAAAAACAAAGTCTCAAATCAACAACCCTACTACTCTAGGGTTATTGTAGTAAAAATTCTACTTTAGTTCTACTTACAATA
This sequence comes from Micronycteris hirsuta, assembly GCA_004026765.1. Lineage (NCBI taxonomy): Eukaryota > Metazoa > Chordata > Mammalia > Chiroptera > Phyllostomidae > Micronycteris > Micronycteris hirsuta. Next base: position 24,434 of record PVJI01018785.1, read on the forward strand.
ACCCTGCCAAAGGGTTACTGAGTTATACTCTAGCTCCTACTTCAAGAATGTGGAAAAAGAATAAAGTAAGCAGAAGCAAAGAAACAATAAAGAGCAGAAATTAATGAAATAAAAAAACAGAAAAACAAGAGAAAAATCAGTAAAAGAGACTGTGGAAAGCATTATGGAGTTACCTCAAAAAATTAAAAACGAAACTGCCGTATTGTGGCAGTGATTTCTACACGCGTGTAAACACGCAGTCCTGAGAATTTACACGTTTTGAGCACAGCTCCGTGTGATTCCTGTGTGAGCAAGTGTGGATCATGTCTGTGGAATGGGAATTCTCTAATAGGAATTTGGCAAAGATGTATTTTAAAAAATTCTGGCTTGCTGTGCCCTGCATATTACTTTAACCTGGTCCTGTCTGCCACTGGATCTGAATTTACATCCAATGCGTTGCTATGAGTAATCCTACCTGTTCTGCATAATCCCATGAATAATCAATCCAATGTAAATTGGCCCCTGATAAAAACCCTGGCTGGGCAAGCCACGAGGCTTTTTCCTGAGATGGAAGGAATCAGCCACGTGGCCCCGGTCTCTCTTTCCCCGCGTGTCTCGGTATGAAATTCATACACGCATTGGGTCACGGTCACCCACGGGTATCGGCAGGTCCGATCTACCCCATGTCACCGTATGACCCAGAGATTCTACTTCTGGGAATTCATATGAAGAAACCTGAACCACTAATTCAAAAGAATATAAGCACCCCTAAATTCACCGCAGTGTTATTCACAATAGCCAAGATTTAGAAGCATCCCAAGTGTCCATCAGTAGATGAGTTGGTAAAACAACCATGGTATGTTTATACAATGGAATACTACTTGGCTGTAACAAAGATAATTTTACCCTTTACAACAGTATGGATGGACCTGGAGAACATTATGCTAAGTGAAATAAGCCAGTCAGAGAAAGACAAATACCACGTGGTCTCACTCATATGTGGAATCTGATGAACAAACTGAACTAACAAGCAACACAGAGACAGACTCGGAGAGAGAGAGCAGGATGACAGCTCTGGGGGCGGGGGATGGAGGGACCCAGCACAAAAGAAAAAGGACTCATGGACGTGGACAACAGTGTGGTGATTGCGGGGAGAGGAGGCGGGTGGAGGTGGAAGAGGGTATAAGGAGGATAAATGGTAATAGAAAAAAATACAATAAAAATAAAGAGAGAAAGAGTTTTAACAAACCTGCAAGACTGACACAGAAAAAGAAAAGGGAAAAGACACAAATTACTGACATCAGGAATGAAACAAGGACTATCACCACAGTCCCTGCAGATGTGCGGGTTCAGAACTAGTCACCCCAAGATATGCCTCTGTGGCATGCTGGTAGTTTGAGCTAAGGGCAATTTTAGCTTCAGGCTCAAGAATAACTTCTGGCCCTCCCTTAACCACTTATGAGAATTTTAATTAGGAGCCTTGCCCATAGTAGAGATGATCAGAGATGACCTCTTTTGATCTACCTACAGGGCAGGGCACACTTCTACTTACTAAGCATCTGTTCTTCTCATCACCCTGAGATTACCTTTGAAGCCCCCAAGGCACATTACCTCATCCCTAGCTCAGGATGTCTTCTGTAACTATTTTCCCTTTCTGTCTTTGAACCTCTCCTGCACGGAGGGCCTCTGGCTCTCATGTATGCAGGTTTCCCATACAAATGTATGTATTAAATTTGGTTATTTTCTCTTGCTAATCTCCTTCATGTCTATTTGATTATTAGACCAGCCAAAGGAAACTTGAGGGTAGAGGAAAGTTTGTTCTTCCCAATACAGGCATTAAAAACATAATATGGGAAGACTATGAATAACCCCACCCAAATTTCACAACTTAAATGAAATGGACCAATTTCTTAAAAATTGTAAACTGCCATAATTCCCACAATATAAATTATATAATTTGGCCTGTAACTATTCAATAAAGTGATCTCATAATTTTAAAACTCCCAGAAATCTCCAGTCCCAGATGTTTTCAATGGAGAATTCTACTAAATGTTTAAAGAATAAACACCTGTTCTACACAATCTCTTCCAGAGAAGGGAACACTTCCAAGTTCACTTTATAAACCTAGCATTACCGTCATACAAAACCAGACCAAGACAGTACCAGATAAAACCAAAACAAAAAACCCAACTATACACAAGTATCTCTCATAATTATAGGCACAAAAATACCTAACAAATGAACAAAATTCAATAACATATAAAGAGAATTAAATGACACTGCCTCTAAGAGAGGAGTGCTAAGCAGGAGTGTGTTATGTTAATGTAGTTAATCTTATCCAGAAGCATGGAAGGTCTCTCCAGTTCCTCATGCCTTCCTTTATTTCTCCTCCTGGTGTCCTGTCATTCACACCACCCCCACATCCCACACTGTTAATCTGTATCTTATATTTTTTTCTCGTCCATTCTCTTGGTTGTCCATCCCAACAACTCTTTCTCCAATTCCTTTCACCACTCCTTAAATACAGTTGTTCCTCATGGGTGCGGCCTACGCCCTCCTCTCTTTCTCTGTCTTCACTACTAGAGCTTACCAATTAGCTTCAATTAGCTGCCCTAAATGGGAACTCTCAAATTCACCTCTCTAACCTTGACGTCCCTCCTGAGTGATCTCTTCCAATGGTGAGCAACACAGACATCCACACCTTAATGTTCCAATGGCAACAAAGGTACAAAATGCATGTAAAAAGCTACTGTTTTGGGACCTGAAGGTATGACCCACCCTGACTCCAGGAGACCACAAGCAATCCAACCTTTGTGCCCCAGGAGGACTGCAAGCAATCAAGATGGCAGCCGCCCAGGACACAGATAAAGACTCTGTGATCAGCAAATGAAAGAATGCTAGGAAAACTGAACTGCAGCTTTTATCTGATTAACCTTTTCTCTGAATTCCAAACTCCTTACCTACCTTTTTGCTGAATTCCAGACCCCTTACTTACGCTCTTTTTCTCCTTATAAAAAAGGTCAGCTTGAAATGAAAGTAAGATGGTCTTTTAGAATACATATGGTACACAATCCACTGTCTTCTCAGATCACTGCCCATATGAATACAGCGCCCACAGAACTAAAATCCTTGTCTCTATTCATCGGTTCTGGTAGTGACAGGCAGCACAAATGCCAACTCTTCCAATTTCAGTTACAGTAGTGTCTTCTTCCAGCAAAGAGGAAAAACATTTTCAAAATATTTGCCCACAGTTAGAGATTTATCATTCAGATCATGGCTGATGCCTTACTCCTTACTCTTTCCCTAATCAAAAATAATGTTTGCTCATAAATGGAAAGCAGAGTTCTTGATCTGCTACCCACTCACCTATGGGCTGAAAACACACTATTCCTGGAAAGCTAAAATGGTAAATAACTCAAAACTCCACCCGGTGAGCCGAGAAGTCAGCTGGAGAAGAGCTGCAATTCAGAATTCTATGTATCCACATTCTCCCTTCATCTTCTCAACGTACCAAGGTACTCTATCATCTCCTCTACTCTGTAGAGTCTTCTCACATTCCTTATCACAAAGGTAAACTCTGTATCACAGGAGCATTACCTGTGGTCAGGACCTTGCTTTTAAGAGTTTTTTTGACATAACAGCCATTCTACTGACTTTTCTTCTCTAAATACTAAAACACTCTGATACTGAAACTTCTCATGGACTTGAAATAGTTCTCTGTTAATTTAGGGGTTAATGACTTTCAATAAAGTTGTATAATTTTCTTCACACAAAAGCAAAACTGAACTGAAGTAAAACATTCTATGGAAGAGAAAGAGCAGAGGGAAGAAATACGGGAGTTGCTGGTTCCGTCTGGACCGCTGTTAAGCATTACATCTAAAAGACAGGAAGGGAAAATGAGGTGAAAAAGAGAGAAGCTAGACACTTTCCAGATGTTCCCAAATGAAACCAACTGACTTTAATATTTTTTTTTTAAGATTTTATTTATTTATTTTTAGAGAGGGGAAGGGAAGGAGAAAGAAAGGAAGAGAAACATCAATATGTAGTTGCCTCTTGTGCACCCCCTACTGGGAACCTGGTCCGCAACCCAGGCATGTGCCCTGACTGGGAATCAAACCAGCAAACCTTTGCTTCGCAGTCTGGTGCTCAATCCACTGAACTAAGTGGATTGTAAGGAATTGTAAGGATTGTAAGGCCTGCATGGTGGCCTTACAAACTCAGAGACCGAAAGGAACCACATAGGATGGTCTGAACATAAAAATTCCTAACTAAAAGCAGGTCATGGCAGGTAGTCATGTCCTAGACCTGGAGCTTCCTTGACAGAGGTCAACCTTTACTGTCAGTGAGCCTGTCTATTGTCTTTTTGCACCTAAGATAACATCCCTTTAAAATGTAAGAGAAACATGCTTTTGAAATAGAAGAGTAATCCTCTTTTCCAGACCCCTCAGGGCACAACCGCTGTACCAGAGCACAAGACCACAGAACCGTCGTCATCATCTTGTTCCCCAGAGACCATCTCTAAGTGCTGCAAATGTTTATTAACTGTCCTGTACCCACCAGTGTGAAAGAAGTACGTGTTTCTCTGTTTTGCTTTTATCCAATCCCAGAAGTTTCTCTGCTTTGCTTTCTCCCGCCCCACCAATGGATTTCATGCAACCCTCCTTAAGGACATTTTCTCAGTCAGTTGAGATTTTGCTTCCTGGCAATTGTCATCAGTTTGGCCCAAATGAATTCATAAAAATTCCCTACAGCTTTGAATGTTTCTTACATTGTCATCTGCTAAACAACAAAATACTCAGAGGTGTAAATATCTCTGCCTGTGTTCCTATGACCTACCTGTGTATCTGTGCATGCGCGACACTATTTTCTCTTTTTCATTTAAGCCGAAACTGGCCCATCAAACAGGCACAATTCCATGACAACCCAGGCACAGGTTCCACAGAACTGTATACACACTGTCACTGTCACATCCACTGCCCACAAGCCCTTCAAATTGGGTAAAGACAGTCCTTTACAGAGAATCATTTCAGTAAGGTTGCTGAAAGCAGTATTTCAGATGTTTAGTTTTGTTTTTAAATGTGAACATCCCAAAAGAACATCATTTCCTGATTTCTTACTAAGCATAAGCATGACAAACAGCCTGTTTGGCAAAGTAATACCTAGTTCAAAAACCTGGAAGCACTAAAACAAATTTCCCAATACTATACTATTCTTAAGACTCTGATTTCTGTCTTCTATTCAAAATAACAGAAGGTACTTTCAAAAGAAGCTAAAAGTGCAGATAAAGAATAACTTGTAAGAACTACATTTAGGCAATTCACAATTACAAGAGACCAAAGCCATGTATTTTTCAAAATGCAATAACCACTATTTACTGAATAAATTTAACCTAGTTTTAAAATAAGGGAAATACAGGCATACTTCAGAGATACTGCTGGCTTGGTTCCAGACCTCCGCAATAAAGTTGTAATCTTTTTTGCTGGTGGAGGGTCTTGCCTTAATTTGTAATAAATAAATAAATGAATAATAAATAATTTAAAAACCCACAACATCCGTGAAATACAAAAGTCAAAGCTCGATAAAAGAAAGTATGTCTGTAGAAAACTGTCAGCAATTAAACCCAGAAACCAGGTGAGAAAACTGACCGTGCACTGACATACTGAGCTGAGAGTGCAGGTTACGATACAATCACAGAACCAGAGCTGAGCCACCCTTATTACAACAGGTTTAGAAAGGGAAAAACCAGTATTCTTCGGGCTCAAGAGCAGATGTCTAAGTACAAAGATGTTCCACAAATGTCACTAGCAAACAAATCACTATAAAATACACAAAAGGAACTCGTCAGTAAGTTTTAAGCATTCTTTTCACTGCTCAGCTGTGTACGGGTAGTAACAAGTAAACCAAGACTACTGATTAACCTAGGTCAGCCGTTGCTTCAGCAATAAACCTGAACCTGGAAGTCTCACCTCCCAGGATAAATCATGCCACCTCTTCTGTTTTCCCTTTCCATCAGTGTGATAACATCCCACAAATCCAAATCATACTGTCTCATCAGTCAGTTTTTAACTAGGGTTACAATTCAGACTCACAACTCATCTAAAATTTTTCCAAATGGTAAACCCAGGCAGAGCCCCCCAACATTAACTGATTCAGAATTCTCAAGCGTGGGGCCCAGGCGCCTGGATTTTGACAAAGCTCTCAGGTGACTTGAACACAGAGCACACAACTCTAACATAAAACTGGTGGTCTAACAAAGAACTAATGAAACCCCCAGATTGGTAACATCTGAATCAGTGTAATTACAGAAAACTAAACAAGACAAACAGCAATATACCTAATTCACATAGGAAGTCTACAGACTATACCATACACCTTTGGAAAATGTGAGGGGTAGGAGGAACTTTCCACTTGTTATAACTATGTTCATATTTATATTGTACTCGAGATAACACATATTACATATGTTATCTCATTTAATCCTCCATGAACCATCTGGGGGCAGGTATTGTTATTTCACCTACAAATAAAGAAGTGTGAATCACTGAGCTAGGTAAAGCTTGTTCAAGGCCATACAGCAAGCAAATTCAGGTGCCCAGACACAAACCCAGGTCTGTCTGTCTGACCTGTATTCTGCTATTCACATGTTTACTACTTACTCACTTAAAAGGCTAACCTTGTCTTCAATTTACAATAAGCATGTATTATTTTTGTAATTAAGAAAAATATTATCTTGCTGCAGTCACTTTTAAAGTACAGCACACTATGCTCCAGGAAACACATGAATGGTAAAAGTAAAACAGCCTTAGTGCTGATATAGAGTTTTAGTGGTCTGGAGAGAAGATCACACTGGTTTTCTCACCACTAAAATAATGTCTTACAAATACAGAAATGAGGAAAGTCTAGAATAACACCCATAGTGTTCCACTGGAACGAGAGGTATCAGTCTGAATTCATGACCTAAGAATGCTCCTTGAATAATTATCAGCTGATTTCAGGACTGGAAAAGTAAAGTAAAAATGAGCCTGGAAAATCTCCTTTTGCAGAAAGAAGATGGACTCAAAGAAAAGTAGGGTATATTTAAAAAAAAAGACAGTGGATCCAGTTTGAAGGGCTCCAGCTCCCACTGGATAAATCTGGGACACTATGGCTACCTAAATAAATAAATAACACCAAAAAATTATCTCCCGATAAATGTGAAACCATGTATTCACACTTAAATAAATGATTGACTACGTAAAGAGGCAGAAGGAAAAATTATTAATTTGGAGTAGAATTCTCCTGAATAAATATACAGGAATGACAGAATGATGGAGATTTTTTAAAACTGCCATTTAGTGACAATCAAATTAATAATTGTTTCAGGAAAGATTCAGCAATGAACGCTAAGATTCATTGGTAAAACACTGATGAGAAAAAGGGTGTAAAGATTATACACTGTGAACCCTGAAAAAGAAGATACCTACTGAGAAGGGCTCCTGGTGGCTCACTGGTCTCAAAGTTAAAACCAGACCCTGGCAGCTGTTCCTGAACAGGGGCCTCTCACCAGCCACACTTCCAGGAGAAACCTGCACTGGACTGCCTGCCTGCACTGTGCACCTTGTAACTGAAACAGCCCTTATACAGGAGTTCCTGGAATTATATTTCAACCAACAGGACTGAGACTTTCACTGTTCAATTGGAGCTGCACAGCTATATACCCTATGGGCACCTTCACCAACCAAGCAGAGTGGCTCCATTCTGACCAATTAGGACCCTGCCTTATGGACCCAAACTGTGAGGATTTGAAGTCCTCATCTGCATGAGAACAGACCAATCAGGGACCACCGGCAGGGGCTTCTATCTATAGGGCCTGGCAGAAGTAACGTCATTGAGACTTCTGGCCAAGATGGAGGCGTAGGTAGACACACCGTGCCTCCTCGCACAACCAAGAGAGGAAAAACAACAATTTAAAAAACAAAAACAGCCAAAACTGACAGAAAATCAAACTGAGTGGAAGTCTGACAACCAAAGAGTTAAAGAAGACACATTCGTCCAGACTGGTAAGTTGCACAGAGCCGGGCAGAGAGCGAGCTGAGAGATGGCAGTTTGTGGAGCGATACTGGCAACACTGCGGCTGCCCAGAGAGGCCTG
>PVJI01018786.1:0-32527 GCA_004026765.1 Micronycteris hirsuta
TCCAGTCATTTCTTCAAATTCCAAATAAAGAAAACAGAAGTCTTACAGATAGATATATTTTAGCTCTTTCTGAATTTCACATATTTTCAAGCAAAAGGTATTTTCTTTTGTCATATCCCTTCCTTCAGTATTTCATTTTTAATTTTATTTTTTGACAACGAAAGGCTTAATTAACCTTGGGTCATTTGCTCACCTTTGAAAGTGAAAGCCCTCAAGAAATCTAGTCAATGTGAGCTGATCAAGTATTGGTTTTTCATAAATAAAAGTCCAGATCGATTCTGAGCAACTTCCAAGTAACCTCGTCACATAATTGCATTTCCATTTAATCAGTTACAAAACGAGACTTAAAATCTGAAAAGATGCTGACAGATCAAGGTAGACAGGCTCTGAAGTGGAAGTTTCTGGAATGCAAACACTGAATTTGCTTCTCTTTAACCTGAGAACACTGGCTGGTGTGGTTCGTTCCACGGGGCTCCCCTGAGGTCCCCCTCACTTCACGTGGCTAAGCCAGCAACCCTCAAAGGAGTACCATAGAACAGCAATTACTATTGAGGGGTCAGGGCTGGGAATCTGCAAAGTAATTCTTAATATTCAGAGAGCGCTCACCGAGAGGCTGCAACGCACCAGGCACTGCGCTGGGCGTGTTTCACGTGGGTCAGATGGTGAGTACTGCAGACACACGCACGGAAAGTTCCCAGGTGTGTGGGAGTGTCAGCACAATGAAGACAACGCACATCTGATTAGAAGGACTGCTGGCTTTGCAATAGCTTTTTCATTGTGTATTTTTCCCAATTAATATTAAACAGAGTGTTCTTAATTTGAGAAAACTGACAAACACTAAGTTGGCCTATTTTGCACACTGCCTGGATTTAGCGTCATATATTCTGCTCTAGTTATTCTATAATAAATACGAGCCACACTTGATTCTACATATAAAACATCAAAACCTTCCATCTCTGGTCTAACACTGTCCAACTGTTAAGCTCTTAATAACATGAAAAAAGGTGAAAATACCCTCTAAGCCCTCTTTCCCCTGAGAATAAGTGTTTTATCTGTAAAAGCATCTTTACCTACCTGTGTCTTGGACAGCAAATGGAGTTTTGCTCACAGCTTTAGGCACAAAACAAATGCAAAACATACACCTATCTTATTTCTTTTTATTTTATTCTGAAAGTGAGTTTTAGAGTATTAATGTGCAGAAAGATTTGCAAAAATAAAAAACAAAAAAAAAACACCACAAAACATTTCGTAATTTGTTCTTAAGTATAACATGGGTAGTTTAGTAGGAGATATACAAAAAAAGTTTGCCTCAAGTTTTCAATCTTCCTGAGAGCCCACTGAAAACGAGAGGACACCGCCGCCAGCCTCCAGACTGGCAGAGTGGCAGCCAGCGCGAGCCCCTCCCTCGCCCGTCAGCACCAGCAGGGAGACCAGCTGGGGCAGGCCCGCAGGCCCGGGAGCACGGAGACTCCACCTGATACGGGCTGCCCCAGTTGGAGAGGAAGGAAAAAAGTCCTTCTTTAATTTTAAACAAGTATCTCTAATTCTGAATATGATATTGTTTAATCTCAAACCTCCCTGGCATTTGACACCCTGGAGAATCCCTGTTATTCTAACATCTCTAAAACTGCGGAGTAATGTAATTTCCAACATTAACAAACCACTTACCATCTTTTAAAAGTTTCTGTAAGATTTTCACAAATATACTGTCTTTAGACACTTCAATCGGATCGTCTTTACCGTCTGAACTGGACCAGCTAGGAAACAAAATCAGCATAAGGGAAATGAAATCAGGGACACACCTGAAATAAAAGACGTCTGTTCGCTCCTGCGCTTTTGTCTGGATGGGGCACAGGCCTGGCAAACCCTGAGCTTTGTGACACTGTTTCAGATTACTTAAACAAGGGAGCTGTGAGCCTGACTATACCTAGTATTTATATTGGATGTAAGATGCTACACTTAGGCAGCCATTCACCAAATGTAACCAGTATGTATTTGATGTCGAAACCAAGTAGTAGCGAGGTATCTTTCCCAACGAGTTTCTACACAAAAGTAACCGATCTAGTAAGGATCCAAAGTACGACCTTTCAGGGCACAGGCCACAGTGACAACACGTTAGAACACACTGTTTTTTATAAGAGTAAAACTAGGTAACCAGTGTCTGTTGTGTGAGTTTGCTTTATCTGGTTGAATTTTCTGCTATGGAAATTCAAACAGCCAGAACGACTGCTCTGTCGCAATCGATGGATATACTCCACGCGATAAACCGAGAGCCAGGGATTCCAGTCAAATGAGAGCACATCTAGTTATGAGTGGGAAGGAGATTCAAGTGGGCAGAGCTGGATGCTTCCGAGGGTGACCTCCAAAACCAAATTTAACAACAATTTTAACTATCTGGGAGTGGTAAGAGGAGAAACGCTTTAGTAAAAATAGTCCGGCTGCACTTTCTCAACCGCACAGGAGAAAGGAAAACTGGGGTTAGGGAAGACTTTCAGCCCCCAAGTCATGCTCCCTTCACAATTCTTTTCCCAGAAAAAATCCACGCCCACAACTGATCATTCTCAGTCTTTCTCTGCGGCCATCTAACACCGCCGTCCCGCAGATAAAAATCCTCCTCCGCGGGAAGGAGGTGAACGTGAAACAGGCCTCTGAAGTCTAGAAGAGGGGCTTGATCCTCAAATTGTAGTGATTTTCTATTAAAAAAAAAAGCAGTCTCAAGTCTTGTTTGGTAGAAATGACCATACTTCTTTTTTTTAAAGATTTTATTTATTCATTTTTAGACAGAAGGGAAGGGAGGGAGAGGAGAGGGAGAGAAACAGCAATGTGTGGTTGCCTCTCATGTGGCCCTCACTGGGGACCTGGCCTGCAACCCAGGCATGTGCCCTGACTGGGAATCGAACCGGGACCCTTTGGTTCGCAGCCTGCGCTCAATCCACTGAGCTACACTAGCCAGGGCAGACATGACCATACTTCTGTGAAAATAAAAACATGTATCTTTCTATGCAAACGGACAGTCAAAATTTTAAAATAAAAAATAAAGTCCTTAAGTGAATTCCTTAATTATTGAATGAAAAATTTAAGATGACAATACAACCATTAAATTTTTCATTATATATTAGTATATATTATTATGCAATTATTTGCATAAGAAATGTCCTTCGCTTAACCTAATTATGCAATTAGGTTACAAAACTATTTAATGTATGACATAATAAAGAGTACTTTTCCAAAACCGTATCTTATGTTCATGCTATGAGAACTTACTTATCTCTCTGAAGAGCTTTGCAAAGGATTTCCAGTTTCAGATCATTTATATTTATATCTTCGTCCTTCACAGCAAAACAAAAAACATCCTCATTAAGTTCTTTTTAAAAAAATACATGTTTACATTTGAGTTATGTCAACTCCTAATTCTTCCTAATTACTGCTTTATTTTAATTCATAATTTTAAAAAACTCCCTTTCTTTAAAACATTAACACTAGAAAGAAGAATAAGCTAATTAATAATTTGTGAATTAGTTTCTGATTATTTTTTGATAACTGGATTTTATCAGAAACCTTGAGAGAGTTAAGATATTAAACAAGGGAATGTAAAAGCCAAAACATTGTTTCATTTTTTTAAAAAACTTGTATTTTTCTCTTTATAATTAAATACATTGGGGTGGCACTGGTTAATAAGATTATATAGGTTCCAATCCTATGGCACATCATCTGTACATTGCATTGTGAGCCCGCCACCCAAAGTCAAATCTTCCGTCACCATGGATTTGGGAACCGCCTCCCTCTGGTAACCACCACACTGTTCTCTGTGTCCAGGAGTTTCTGTTTGTTTGTCTTCTTTGTTCACATGTTGCTTTCCGTCTTATATCCCATGTATGAACAAAATCATATGGTTGACTTTTGCTGCCTGACTTATTTTGCTTAGCTTGATAGTCTCAAGATCCATCCACGTGTTTCCAAATGGCTGTTTTTAAAATCGACCAAATACCTTTCAAATGCAAGACCAACTATTTATCCTACAGAATTTTCATTATAATCCTTTTCCCCCAAAGGCTGAGGAACAACTTTTCTTAGGGTGAATACTATCAAGAATAAATTGATAAAGCAACACAAATTGAGGAACTAACAATGACTTTACAAATGAAAGAGAAAAAATATCTCAGGACTTTGAAAAGCAGCATTTTTTACCTGTACACAGAAAAGAGATATCTGGGAAGGCGTGAGAATGATCAGGAAATGAAATCTCCTGACAGCTTTTCTGTACATAATCCAAGAGCTACGGGTAGTGAAACCAGACAGCCTTTTTCTCTTTTTCATGACTGGCTAAAAGAGGTATGTTTTTCTTATTTTATGTATTCACAGGTTTTTTTGGGGGGTGGGGGGTTGTATTTTTTTTAGAGAGAGGGAGGGAGAAAGAGAGGACGAGAAACATCCATCTGTGAGAAATACATTGATCAGTTGCCTCTGGCACGCCCCCAGCTGGGGACCTGGCCCACAACCCAGGCATGTGCCCTGACTGGGAATTGAACTGGAGACCTTTTGGTTCACTGGCTGGCACTCAATCCACTGAGCCACACCAGCCAGGGTTGTATATTCATTCAGTTCTACAGAAAACCTGATATAAATCTGATACTTGCCTGTGATCATCTCAAATGAATTTACTTACCTCATCAATATATTCCAGCAAGTCCAAAGCTTTCTTGAAATCATATTCATTAGCTCTTCTGTTTTCTTCACAGATATATAGCTACGGCAAGTTAAAGGAAGGGTGAGGACCAGTGTGAGTAAAGACATAAGAGAGACTAGAGAAATTTAGGGACAAAAGAAGTCACTGTCTTTCAAATTAAATTTATCGGTATTTTTATAATAAAGAACAGTGTCAATTTGCAAATTATACTCTGTCTACCTCACAGTAATCTTTTAAAACATGCATATGTTCAATCAGTAACTAATTTGAATAGCTTGGTATATATATATACACATATATATACTTTTAAAGTGTTAATAAATTTATATTATTAGGTTCAAGGCAGTATACACATTTCAGCCTTCTTTAAAGCATACTCCTTGCAATTCACTGCTGTCCTTGTACTTTTAAAGCAATGTCTTTGAAATGCTGCTCTTTCAAACAGTTTTTAAAATTGAGATCTATGATATAGCAGTTGGTTTAAGGTTTACTTAAAAGATAAGAAAACACACAGCAGTATGCTACCAACAGTTATCCCTTGGTTAGATCACAATGGACTATATATTCATTTCTGTACTTCGCAAATTTCCTGCGATTTTATAATCAGAAAAATACTTGCCTTATTAAAAATATTACCAAATTTTTCCTTTTTATAACAAATTTCATTTAAAAATATTGTATATAATCCTTTAACAGCAAATATTCAAACCATTTCAGAAAAAAAGCTATTTACTTTTCATTTTCTTACAACACTTGAGAAACAGTACTTGATTTCACTGTTTCTGAACACCCTTCCTCTCCTCAACGTTACCATCTATGAACTTGGAACGGGTGTTACAGTTGATGGCGTATCGCAGTAAAATGGCACTACTTTCTCCTTCTGACTGATACATAAAACAAAGGTGAGTTTCACAAACAGCAGCATCTTAGATTTTTAAATTAAATGTGCTGTATCAGGAGAGGCTGTTGTGAGCTCCATTATAAGAATCTGTTACTAGTAATAGCTAAAGTGTATGAGTTTTTGTTTTCTTTCTAACAGAATTAGAGCAAATTCAAGGTAATCCTATGACATCATTCTTGCATTTGAAATGCCTTCTTGAAAGGAGGAGGAAGCAGAGTTGAAGCTACAAGTGCGCACAACCACACTCCTTCCTAGGCTGCAGCCTGCAACCTAGCGATGCCCGCAGAACGAGTGGGTTATGTCTGGGGAAAAGGGGGAGGATGGCAGTCACAGGCTACCAAGGCCCAGGCCCTGAAAGCATCTTTCCGACAGAAAGGCCTGCAGTGGACCCCGGGTGCGCGCTGGTCCCACCCCGAGAAAGCAGCACACAAGGAGCTCCTTCTGGTCAACTGGACAAGCACCTTCAGGAACAAGGTTCACGGGGAGGCATAGGCTACTCACTGCTTTCCGCTCACTGGCTTCCTGCTCCCCAGCAGCTTCTAACAACTTATTCCGGGGATGTTGCCAGGAACAGGAAGTTACCAGGAGCAGGAAAGATGACCACTGTTAGAAACGGCACTGCACGGCCCAGGAAACCCAGAGGTGGTGCGGGGATGTGGAAGGCACCTACGTGGATGAGTTGCGGCGCAGTCAGGACGGGCATCGCGCTGAGACTGAGCTGCTTCTCCGCCAGCAGCTGCTCAGGCAGGGTCTCCTGGTGCAGCAGAAAGCGCTCCTGCTCAGCCATTTCTAGAATTCAAAATGACAGGAGGTGTGGGAGGGGGGATTTTATTTCTGCTCTTCTAAAGGTCTGAATTTAAAAAGAAAAAGGAGTATCTCTAAAGATAACGTCATCACTATTCAATGATCTTAGAGTTTCACTTCTGCTTATTCTCGATTCCTGATTACGTTCAAGCATATTCATGGTCTGATCCAAGTCGTATAACTTATCACAGCAACAGAGCTAGTCAAAAGAGAGGGGGGAAGGGAGGGAACACACCCTCCTTCCTAAAGACATGGCACCGCAAAGGCCCCTGCACCTCAGCCCCGCTGTGTGGTAACTCAGTAAGGTGCTGCTTCCCGGCAGTCTCCAGTCTGACTTCGTTCACTAAGAAAAGCGACCTACTTAAAAGCCACCACGAGTATATTCCAGGAGAAATAAAACCTGGATGAGTATGTGCCGAACCTCGTGAGTAGCAATGGTTATCTCTCGAGGATGAGGTGCTTTTTCTTGCCATAAATTATCCTGGCTGCAGCCCCGTAACGTGGCTTTGCCCGTGAGAATGTGCTGGCTTATGGGGAAAGGGCTGAGAACAGCCACGCGGCCCGAAACGCACAGCGGCCGCAGCACCATGGAGTGACCAAAGCCCCCGCGGGCCCATTCCGCACTGGCCGTATTCCACAAGGGTCCACATTCCGTACAAAATTAAACCAAACACTTCTGTGCAATTTCCATGCCTAGAAAAACAGATCGGGAGAATACACGAAACAGTAATAGAACATTTATAAATTTCTATGAGGAATTACTTATAAAACCAGAAAAGAAGTCACTTCTAAAAACCTACTCCCATGATCAGACGCACTGCGACAGCAGTCTGTAGGAAGTTACTCAGACCCGACAGTATTTCCATTGTGTTGAGAGCAAAAGCCAAGAAGCCGTGAGATGCAAAACTGTGGCCGGACTGCCAACGCTGCCAGGGGAAAAACGGGAAATAAAGGCTGGTGTTCAAAGTGAAAGACCGAAGGAAGGTTCTCCCAAACGGTGAGAAGTAATTTTAATAATAAAGTTAAACGCTAATCTTGTGACTTATTAAGACTTTTTTTCAAGGAATACACAGTCTCTGACCCTTTTTTATGCACTTTTACAGACGAGGAAACGGAAGCTCAGAGGGCGAGTCAGCTACGCGAGGCCACAAAGCTAGTGAGCTGGAGGAAATGCCTGAAACCACATCGACCCAGCTTCTGTCCGGATTCTGCTGACAACACCCACTCTCCAGAGGAAAGCGACCGACAGCGGCGCGACCTGAGTCCGACTCTGGGGCCGACGCTGCGGCGGAGCCTTGTGACTGAACCCCGGGTCTGCACGTACTCCGCCCCGACCACGCAGCTGAGGTTCCCCCACCAGCTTTCACTTTGAAAAATTTCAAGAATACAGTGTGTGCTGTATGCCTAGAATCACCTGCTGTTAACCTTTTCCGTCTTTGCTCCTCTTTGCCCCCTTCAAAACCTAATGAAAGTGGTAGATATCAGCACATTTCATTTCTAAAAACTGAAGCATGTACCAACTAAGAACTAGGACATTCAACCACAATATCATTATCAGGCCTAAAGAATTTAATAATCAATTTAATAATGTCACCCAACAGTAAGTTAACTCAAATTTCCCCAGCTGTCACCAAAACGTTCGGGAGCCAATCAGAAATCTCACACCGCGTTTGCTTGCCAAGGCTCTCTGGCTCCACTGCCCCAGGGCAGCCTCCGGTCTCTCTGCTGCTGTCTTCCCTGCTGCCGCCTGGGCTGACCGCACTGTAGAATGTCCCAGTCGAGATATGCCTAACTGTTCCCCTGAGATCAGATCCAGGTGGAACATTTCTGGCAAGAACACACACTGGCGGTGTTACAAACTGCTGAGTTATATCACCTTCGCACGCATGTGAGTTTCTCTCACCACTGGTGGTGATACCCGCCAGGTCTGTGCGATGAGACTCTGAAACATGAGAATATCCTCTTCCCCCAACCCCTCAACTCAATGGTTCTAGCGTCCTTTGATGACCAATTATGCACCTTGGTTGCAAAATGGTGACTTTCCAAGTCAATCATTCTTTCTACATTAATTAGCTAGCATTCTTTTTTGGTAAAGAAGCCTTTCACTGGTCCCTTCCCTTTTGGGCATCACTATGGATTTTTCTTTTTTAAACTGAAATAAAATCCTTTACCACCATTCTTTTTGGTGTTCAAATTATCCCCAAACTTGGCCAGTTCTGTGGGAGCTATTGCGTGTTTGAAATCTCTACATTAACTGTGGTTTCTGGCCCAAGAAGACTCCCCAAGACCATTTCTTCAATAAGCCCTCATTTCCTTTTACTGAGAAATGGTAGTTAGAAACCAAAATATGGGACTAGGTACAGTCATACTCCTAGGATGCCATGGCTTTTGGGTCGTTTCAGTGGACAGAGCCAATCATACCTTAAACAACCATGATTCCATCTTACAGCTCCAATTCAATGCAACAATACAGTATCCACCCTCTATCTATCTTTGTGTCTCCCTTCTCTTTGGTTCTCAAAACTAATATATTCGACCCTTTTCTCCATCTACAATATACACAAAATAGTCTGACAATTACGACATCAAAGAGCTGTGAACTCGAAACCAAGTACTTCAGAAGGACCACTACCTACAGCACACCCTGGAGTGAAGGTCAAGATTTCTTCGCCGTTCTTCTCCTTAGAATGAGTCACTACGGGGGTCATCAGAGTAGTGTGTGCAAATCATTTAAACTCATTCTTGGGGAATTATTTAGAATAAAAATTACTTTTCTCTACAGAGACAATCTCAAGTGTGTACCCGAAGTCCCCCAAGGACAGTGAGGCGGAAGCGCTCCTCTAAAAGGAAAGCAGGGCCCCCTCTCGGATGATGGGCCCATGAAGCAACAAAGAAACGCACTGTGTGAGTCTGTGGGTAGCATGACTGATTTGTATGTCTTCTTGTTGAAGTTCTCTCTTACCTTCAATTTTTTCTTGCAGTGTATCTTCTGAAAAATCTGAAGCTAATGCAGCCAGTTTACTCAAGCCAAGAAGGGTTTTTTTCTTTGCAAAGTAACGAGTTTCCGAGTTTGCCAAACCCAGAAGTGTTGCATGAGCCTACAATAAACAACATATGAAAACTGGGATAAGACCCTGGTTACTAAATTCAAGTTGAAATAAACAGTAAGGACAACTCAAACTCTCTTATTCCTTCAGCTACATCAATGAAAGATCAAGTCAATATAAGCAAACCATAAAACCGATGAGTACCATATACATGGAAAAGCAATTTAACAATAAAATATCAACCACCCACACTAACTATTGGGAAGAGACATGTATAAAACATTTGCTCTATAACAATTGTATATTCACCTCAACATCCTGTCAAGAACTTTAAAATTAACTTATGTACTGTTTTTACTCATACTTTGAGTATTTTTATTATAAGAAAATACTCATCACAAAAAAGGTCTAGTGTTAGTTACATATTAATCAGATCTTTGTGCAGTCAAATCACAATGGACTACATTTTGTAACTGAGATATTAGAGGTAATGGCAACACTATCATAAATCGAAAATATTCAAATTATGTGAGCGAATAAGAGAGACACACTTAAAATAATTTATGAGTAGTATTTTAATTACTAAAAACTAAATTAAAACTAACTAAAAAAATTACCTAAATCTGCTCCATAGAACTGAATCCATCTCACCTTTTCTAATTCTTGGCTGTTAATTTCATGTAACCAGCTGAGATGTTCATGAGCTTGCAAAAAATCCGCCAACTGTCCGTGCTGAGCAATGGGCTGAGATAATAGTTTGCCTCTCTTCCCTTTCTCCAGATACCAACGGAAGAGAAAGTCTGAAAAATTCTATAAACAACACAGCCAAGAACCCAATACTATTTAGTAATACAGCTTTAAAAAATACGTTTCTGATAATAAAATATTAAATTTCTTCCAAAGGTCTCAGACTACAGAATAGAAATCTTGTTTTTAACACTGATTTCCTGTATTGTAGGATCCTCAAATATCACCTAATTGAATCACCCAATTTGACAAATGAGGACATTCAGATTCAGAAAGATCTTGCTTGAAATCATGCAGAATCTAGACACATTCTGTGTCACATGCAGCTGTTTAAACTTAATTAAAATTTAAAATTTCAGTAGCTCCGTCACACTGGCCACATTCCAAGTGCTCGTGGCTACACATGGCTAGAA
This sequence comes from Micronycteris hirsuta, assembly GCA_004026765.1. NCBI lineage: Eukaryota > Metazoa > Chordata > Mammalia > Chiroptera > Phyllostomidae > Micronycteris > Micronycteris hirsuta. Next base: position 10,600 of record PVJI01018786.1, read on the forward strand.
GACGCCTTTCGGACAGCACACGCGAGCAACATCTCCATTACTGCAGAGAGTTCCCGTGGACAGTGCCCAGACTACCACTCTGTGCATGAAAGGTTTCCAGGGGTACACCGCTGTGTCTACCGCGATGAATCGGATTCTAGAGAGGCCCCAAGCGACCAGCCCATTTCCCCTGCAGGGTGGTTGCTGGATGCTGGAGTGCCTGGAAGGAAGATGAAAATGTCCTGCAGAGTCGCAGTAGCTGAGAGAGCCCCCTAGAGGGGGAATTCTGCAAGGAACACATCAGTCCCACAGGCTTTTTGAAACCAGAACTGAAATAATGTAACAGAAGCTGCAACCCAGCAGCGCCAGCCCACCTGACCGTGATGAACTGAGTGGCCTCTCTGCTTATCTGCCTCCCAGCAAAAAAATACCATCGGTTTCCACCTTTATGGGTCTTTTATACACAATACCCAAAGTACAATGAAGAAATCACAAGACAAAAGCAGAAAAATATGACTACTAAGCAGTCAACAGAAGATCTCAGGATGATCAGCTTTGTAGTACAAGAGAACTTTAAAATAACTAGTAAGGAAAATAAAATAAACAATGCAAAATGGATGGAAAATGTCAACAGGAAACTAGAATCCATAAAAAGAATAAAAATGATGGGCATGAATTTATTTAGTTTAGTGCTACTATGAAATGCTAGTTCAGTCCTGCCCAACCGTCAGGGACGGATCATGTAAGACAAGTTTATCCATTACATGAAATTCTAAAACTATTTAAAAATGTTCTGGAAAAAAAATGTTGTTGTGGAATACTTGATGTCATGGACGAATGTGATGTATTAAGTAAAATAAAGAGTTGATAAAACATGTTTGTTTATAATAATATAGGGTAAGAAGCCTAGAATATAAACCAAATGTTTAAAACAGTTCTCTCTGGATGTTGGAATCTGTAAGTGATTTTTTTAAATCTTCTTTCTGTTTTTAGGGGTTTTCTGAATTTTATACAATTTCACTTTTATAGTGAGGAAAAAAGGTCAGTTTTTACATAAAAATCAAGTGACTGAATAAACTGACTCTGAAGAGCAACTTAAACTCACCCCCCCGCAGCGTGAGAATGGGAACTTTGTTAAAAAACAGGAAGCATGAAACCAGGTAAAACAGCAACCTTAGGGGCATGGAAATCTGGGCTCTCTAACCGTATCATCCTGTGCTCTCACCATTTTCTATTCAAAATCTTACAACCCTACCAATATTCACATACCTAAGTAAATCTTTCAGTTATATTTACACACGAAGACTGCCTATCGATTTACAAAGAAACACAGTATGCAAATTAGTGTCTAAGTTAGCCACAACAGCTCCGCGGAAGGTCTGAACCGGTGCAGCCTTACCACAGGCGCTGCCTCCGCCCCCCGCGTTCTACCTGGTCCGCGAACTGGGTCATGTAGCGCTGGAGCCTGGCCTGGTTGTCAGTCAGCTCGCACATCTGCACTAAGATATCGAAGTCACAGTACTTCTCTGCCAGCGAAGCAGCCCATGAGTACTGGCCTAGCGTGACTGTGGAAAGGATACCAGGTGGAAAAAAACATTATTAGTAAAACTTAAAATGTAATTTAAAAATATACTTGCAATTTTACCTTTATTCGGATTACATACTAAAAATACCAATGGACTAGAAAACTTTCTGGTTACTGGCATTTGGTTTTGGAATCCATATAAAATCATCAAACATGCAAATTCAGTCTCCTGCTTCACCACTGCCTGCCTCAGATGCTATTCCCTTCCTGCATGTCCTAGCACAACAAGGTAGTTCTCCTAATCCTAACGAAAACAGAGTTAAACACAGAAAGATGTATATATTTGCTTTAAATTCTTGGCACAGTCAGATTAACGATATTACACTGCACACATTGCATTAATGATTTGAGTCCTTCAACTGTTCTGCAAATTCAAAGACCCACAGTCCGAGCTAAACACCATGTACTCACGAAGAGGAAGTAAGAGCTCCGATCTTTTCTGTGCGTATTCAATTTCCAGATTGCTGTATCTTTCTTGATCATTGGATCTGTCCAGGGACTTAAGCTGACAAGTATAACCGTCCAGGAAGCAATCAATCAGTGAGACCAGCTGCTCTGTCAGGATGTTTCGGAGTTTGCTGTCCGCTTGGGGATACACCATTTTCAGCACGATCTCATGCTGGCGTGTGACTGCCGTTCGGATGCCAGCAGGGCCACTCGTTGCTGTGAAACCACACGAAATGATACATAAGTAAGGGCTGTGAAATGGCTAGGGGGAGGACCAGCTGCCTAGAAACTCCACCCCTTCACCACCGCTGGAAACATAAACCAAAAAGGGGTTCGGCCGACACCTCTCTGTCCTGCTCCAACCCCATCTTCTCCACGGACACTGACTGAGCAAAGCCAGGTAAGCGTGAGCCTGCCCTCCTTCCTTCTAAACCCCTTCCGTGCTACCCCACCCACTTTCTTGTATTAAGTCAACATAAAGTACAGTCAATACCTCCAGGGCCGGGGCCTGCCTCTATGAATAACTACATGCATTAAAACCTCGTAGATGTATAATAAGTACTGGTTCAATAAGTAAATCATGGAGACCTATAAATTATTCCAAGGGAATAAAGTGAGTTTCACAAGAATTGCTCCTTTTGGGGATGGACTGAAAAGTTATTTTTCCTTGCACATACAAACCTGCACTAGGGGAGTAATACAGCTTCCAAAAATGATGGCTCATTAGAATATATATTGAATAACTGCTAATAAATCAGCATATCTGGGCTCAGTGTTTGCAACCTCACCTGTCCATGGAATGTATTCAGGTTCTTTTTCTAGTGGTTCATCTCTTCTATACAAGGAGTTTCTGTTTTGTCGATAATGACTAGCAGCTTGCAGCATGTCCTGGGAAACAATGAAATGCATTATCATATGCAGAAAGCGCCGATCCCAGTATTTCTAAAGGTAATGCGAAGCATCAGTCTATTAACAGGAAAACATATGGAGTGTTTAACTCCATAGTCCAACTTCAATTTTGGGAACTAGTACCCAAAGTAAAAAAAAAATCCATTAGCTAAAATTAAATGGAACATTTTAATCAATAAGTAGTGAGTTTTTGAGTAATTAAAAAACAGACACTTATTTAGACAGGTATGTTAACATTAATACATTACAATTATATATACGTGTGTGTATCCTTCTCCAAACAAAAGGTTTATTCTACCAAATACAACTCAGGATTACAGAACCTTTTAACATGCACAAGGCAAATATTCAAAACAGCTGTTAACTGACTGATAAAATGACTTGATTTTTCTAACTTTCTGGAATGAACAAATGGCTAATGCAGAGGAGGAATACAGAAACCACTTTCTCTTTTCCCCACACTCTGGACTTGGACCTGCTGAAATCACTGCATTTTGGTACCTTGAGAATTGTGTTCACGTTGACCACCACCTCCGCCCACTCCACGGACTCCAAAGACGTGTTCTTCAGGACCTGCTCCTCGTGCTCCAGCAAACACTCACAGATGCTATCCACCTGGGACACCTGAGGGAGTAGGGAAGCCAACCACGTACAACAAAAACTACAGTGACAGGCAGCAATGGCAACTACCCAGAAGCTACTCACTGGGCCTGCCTCATTAAGTCGTACGTACCTCAGCTCATACGTCAGAAAAAAAAAAAGAAAAAAGAGTTAAAAGGTGAAAATAAATTTAAAAACCAAGAAAAGTTCGAATATCCTAACTTTTAAGTTAGAGTGTCCAAATAATTAAGTCTTTCAATAAACTAACTTTGGACTGTTACCAGGTAGATTTTTTAATTTTATTTTTTTAAATTTTTATTGTTCTTCGATTACAGTTGTCTGCATTTTCTCCCCTCCCCTTCCCCCACCTCATCCAAAACCACCTCCCTCCTTTGCTTCCACCCTTTCCCTTGGTACCAGGTAGATTTTTTTATTTAACTACCATGTACAGTCAACCTTTCCTATCTGCAGGTTCTGTATCTGTGGGATCCAAAATATTCGGGGGAAAAAAATGTTACATTGTCACAGACGTGAGACATATTTAGGCCTACCATGGCTGCAGCTGTGCCGAGCACGTACAGACTGTTTTTTCTTGTCGTCATTCCCTAAACAATGCAGTGTAACTATGTACGTGGCACTAGGTGCTATAGGTAATTCTATTATTACTATAAATTACCTAGAGATGATTTAAAGCACACAGGAGGGTGTGCACAGGTTATAAGCAAATACTATGCCATTTTACACATGGAACCTCAGCATCTGCAAACTTTGGAGTTGGTGGTGAGGTTTCTAGAAGCAATCCCCTGCAGCTACCGACGGACAACTGTAACTGAAATGTCTGTTTCTTACAGCTACTAGTGCTCAATGCCACCTTTCAGCAGTGCTAGGTTACAAATGATGTTACAGTGTAAGACACCAAACGAATGGTTAAAACTAATAAATTAAAATGACCCAAACTAATACGCTTGCCAATTTCTTGAAGAATTCCTCTTCTTTAGACAGAAATGTTTTTAGAATAGCAGTATCTATACAGAAAATAATTAATTAAATATGTAACTTCTACCTGTTCTCTTCTTTTTTGTCAATTAGCACATGGAGTAGTGGTGCACTGAAACACCTGTCTCCAGTTTGTGTTCATGGTTAAGCTCTTCCCCCTGTATTTTTTTTTTATATTTTTATTTATTTTTAGAGAGAGGGGAAGGGAGGGAGACAGAGAGGGAGAGAAACAGCAATGTATGGTTGTCTCTCACATGGCCCTCATGGGGACCTGGCCCGCAACCCAGGTGTGTGCCCTGACTGGGAATCGAACCAGTACCCTTTGGTTCCCAGTCCGCACTCAATCCACTGAGCTACACCAGCCAGGGCCCCCCTGTATTTTTTAAGTGGACATCTACTTAGCATTTAGAGTTTACGTAGCATCGGGCACTCAAGAGATGAGAAACGGACATCAGAGTCGTTGCACTCAGAAGTTTACAAACCAGTTGTGGCCCAAACAAAACCATTGCATCCTGTCTTGCAAACCTGTCCTTCCTTTTGTATTTCTGATGTCAGTCCAAGGTATCCTAAGAATCCTAGCAAGAGATCTTTGGCACATTTAGTTTGTATGATTAAGTGTAAACATTTCTTATACTATTCATGGAAGAATGATAATGAAGCATGTATGAAATAGGTAGATAATGATATAAAAGCAGATAAAATGCCTAAACACTTACTAACCACCCTTATTATCCTGAGTTATGCATTTAGTCATTTCAAATATTGCTCATATGCTTATTTCTTTTTTTTTTAAAAAAGATTTTATTTATTTTCAGAGAGAGGAGAAGGGAGGGAGAAAGAGCAATGTATGGTTGCCTCTCACATGGCCCTCACTGGGGACCTGGCTTGCTACCCAGGCATGTGCCCCGACTGGGAATCGAACCGGGACCCTCTGGTTCCCAGCCCACACTCAATCCACTGAGCTACACCAGCCGGGCTACTTATTTCTTGTATTCCTTAAAAAAAGGAATAAGGCCTGTTCCTTTTAGAGCCAGACTGGGGACAAAGTGGAACGTGCACCCGCCAGCAGATGCTCTGTGACTTTACTTCCCGTCAGAGTTGCCAGAACACATCTCCCCTATAGCCCACCAGTCAGAGACTGGTTTGGGTTAACCCGCTCTTGTCCTAAGGTGCTAATACCTGCTCGTCATGTAATCTGCCAGTCGCAAGTGAATGGACAGGAGAAAACTATTTAAACATCTACTTTCATTCTATGCATGCATATCCTCTTTCCAGCTCTCTCTTTACTATGGTTCTGCCCCATGGAGGAGCCTGTAGAACCGCTCCCAAAGGGAGCTTAGGACCAGTTGCCATCATGAGAAGTTCAGACCAGCGGTGATAAGATATAAACAGTCTTCAACGCCACTGTTTCCCCAGGGAGCATCTCGTGAGGCACCAATCACAGTTTTAGTTTTGTTCCAGCGTATTCCTAAGATACTGCTCACGAATCGTGTATCCAAACGATAATTTCTTGACCCTTCCTTTTTTTATTAGTTAACTGGAAAACATACATATGTTAACTCGAATGCTTTGTACTTTGATCCAAATGCAGAAAAAGGAACCAGGCTCTTGCTCCATTCTTTAAAATAATTTGTCGTTAATCATTTTTTTAAAGGAAACCTTTATTTTACCATGAAAAATTATATATGAATAAGACAGTTTGAGTGGTTAGATCATAAAATTTAAGGGGAATTTTTTTCCCTTTCATTCATATTTTGGGTATAGTTCCTAGTTTAAAAAGAAAAGTGCTTTGCCTTACATTCTCTAGAGAAACAATTAACCCAAAGGTATGAAGACAGGATACTTGCTAAACTAAATACATTCATGCAATCAACAGAAAACCTGAACATAGCTCGGCGTGTTAAATTGTTTTCAGGTTATAGGACATCAAATATTAAGCAAAAAAGAGAGTTCTTGGCATAGTCTGTTATATACTATCTTACAGCTAGGCTGTAGGAGGAAGAAAATAAAATTAGAGGCACCAAACAGAGTGAGAAGTTTTCCAAATGCAGAAAACAATCCCAAATTTCACAGAACTGGGGGAAGCACTGGCACTGTGTCTAAAATCAGAGAACGCCACAAAGGAAGGGACAGTCCTACTTAAGGACTGCAGAGGCAACATCTGGCACGCTCAATGCTGGCTCCGAACGAAGCTGTTGTCACAATCAGACTCTTATTGTCAAACCTTTCAAGGGAAGGCGTCAAACCTGCCCCCCCCCATTCACCGGGCTGGCTGGCAGGCACCACCCAAGCACAAGAGCTGGTACTACAATGTCCAGCTGCCACCGGCTCTCCAGCATCTCCACCTTTCCTCCCTCTGAAGTTCACAGGGTTTTATTTTCTCTAAAAATAAACCTGATCTTCAAAGTGAGGTAGAGCAGGATCCTAGCAGGAAGCTGAGGTTAGTGAAGGGACTGTTTAAAGAGCTGAGGGCAGGATTAAGGGGACCAATAAGGGACAGTGTGGCACACAGGGCTAGCTACCAACAGGGGAGCCACCATGAAACCCAGGCCTGAAGGGGCACCGGGAGGGACCAGTTACTGGGAATACGGGGAGAGCAACCAGATAGCAGCCTTGGTCTCCGAGAGCGCAGAGCAAACTAGGGTGCAAGCAGGCAAGGAAGGAAGCTGGGGGAACAGCCCTCGGGCCTGTGATAGTGCCTCACCTTCAGCACACCCTACTGGAAGCCAGAGGTGAGAGAGTCCACTGGCAAAGGTGGCCTGCTGGGGGACAAAGGAGCACCCAGCAGAGGCCAGGGAGGACGTCTCAGTGCGGCAAGCACTAGGAAAGTGCCAACTCAGCGATACTTTTTGAGCGAGAATGTCCGAGATCTTTTGTCCTCAATCTTTTCCCTGCTCGGGGCACAACCGGACTGTAAATGACACAGCTCTGAAGGCCCCATCAAGGGCAGGAAGAGGACCCGTCTTACCTCTCTAAAAAAGATGTCTGCAGGCGTCAGGCTGGATGGGATGTCACAGTCTCTTTTGTTCAGCGCAATCAGTATTGCCGTGTTCACGAGGTCGGGCAGCCGTGAGTGGTGGTTCTTGAGCACAATTGCAGCTGACAGCTTTTCTGCGTGCTCACAGAGCAGCAGCCGAGTTGCCATGGGCAGCCCTCTAACGGGGAAAGTGCGCAGACGTCCAAACAAGCCCACCTTGCAAAGACACAAACGCAGACACGTGTGTGGAGAGCTTTTACAGCCACACAAAACAATGCAGTCACCTCTGCACCAGAGAAGCACGTGGGGCAGAGTCCTGGGCCGAGCCTGCCCCCAAAGTACCTCCGGTTGCCTCTCCTTTTGGCTATTTCTAACACACGCACGCCCGCCCACTGCCCAGTTCAGCCAGGACTGCTAAGGCCTGTGAGAAACAGACATTCCAGTTCTAAGGCGAGGTTACTCCAGAGTTTCTGTCCTGTATCGTCATCTCTACCTCTTTTATTTCTCTAATTACTCTTTATGGTTATCAAAATGGTAAAATCGCTCTTTCCTGTCTGCATCCACTACCTCCCCTAGATTTGAGACCTCTGTGGACTATTAACTCAATGGTCTCCATATCCAAAACTGATTTCCGGAACCCGAAAGCAAGTGTGGAGTGTGGGTGGGAGAGCCTTTAATCCTCTCATCTCCTATCTCTGGTTTGCTTGATGTTCATTTCTGGTACGTCACTAGGTTCTAGAAGTTTTCCTACACTTTCTATTAAATAAAGCATTAACATGAACTATGAGGAAGCCAAGACACAGACATGAATAATAAAAACTCTTTCATACTTTAAGTGCAATGCATTTCATTAACAAGTGACCTGATTTTTTTTATATACTGAGGTTTACTTTCAATACAGAAAAGTACACAGAAAACAAAAATAATCCAAACCTCCAGAGGAGCCCTGCTGACGTGAGTAATCAGTACCCGTGGTTAGAACACGTGGCGGTGCAGAGGGAAGAGCCTGCAGTCCCCAGCCCAGTCCTCGCCCTACGGTGGCTGTGGTTCACTTTCCTCCATGACTCGGTGTGCTTTTGTGGTGTCTGCATGTCAGAAGTTACCTTCTTAAAACACAAGAGGACTCACACTGGATACGTAGTTCTGTTTCTTATGTTGACGGCATCCTAGTTTTTCACATGTAGATGTCCCTCATTATTTTTCATGACTACGGAATATTTCAATGAATCCACCTGTATTAATTCACTCAACCTGCCCAGTGGTTATTCTGGACTCCGAGTTCATGGCGGTTCCTGATTTGAATGTGCTCCCCAGCTCCCTCGGTCACTGCAGGTGTGGTTTTAAGTGAGGGCACTGCTGCCGCTGCACCTGCCCACGTCCCGGCCCGGCCCGTGAAGGAGGGCCCCAGGGTCCCGGCACTCCAGCCACACGGCAAAGACAAGGACCTCGAGAGCTCCCTGCTCGGCTGCTGCAGACTCCGTGGGAGGACGCAGGCTGCCCAACACCGGCGGCAACGGCACGGCTGTGCTGAGGTGCCCACAGGACTCTCCAACCCCCTTGGAGGGAAGCCACGGCCCTGCTGCTGCTGCTGCTGCTGCGTTTGGCTTGACAAGAAGGAGACTTTTATTTCCTGATTAACGTAAATTCCTCAGTGAAACGAGCTCTAAATATTCACAGTAATATAAAGGCAAAGCCAAAGGGATTTTTAGATCATTCCCTTGCAATGAACATCACCGTCAACCACCATGTGGCTCCCTCAGGGTCTCTGAAGCCCGTGTGAGGGATGCCGCAAGGACTCACGTCTGCGGCTCTCACCTCTGATCAATCCGCATCTCAGTGTAGCAGATCGGGGCCACGGACTCCTCCCCCTGCAGAACGCACACCTTCCGTGTGGCTCGGCCACTCCTCCCATTAAGAGGTAGAATCAATTTCTCAATCCCTTTCATCTGGCCTGGCCTTATGACTTGCTTCAACCCATGTCACTTTGGTGGAAGTGACATCATGTGACATTTGAGGTGAGACACTGAGCTCCAGCTTCTAAGGGTGTACCCTGGAGTGCTGCCCTGAGACCACAGGAAGCAGTCCAGCCTGAAGGGGAACAGAGGCCGAGGAAAAGACCTCCAAGCAGCCCCAGTGGCCAGCCAGCACCAGCTGCCAGTCAGGTGACCAGCTTGGGGCCTCTCAGCTCAGCCCACCCTAAGTGCAGCTCAAGGAGTGGTCCTAGGGGACATCAGCAGCAGGACTGCCCAGCCCACAGAATTGTGTGGATCCACCTGCATTCTAGGGTGATTTGCTATGTACTGACAGTTAGTGTCAACTACCAATGGTTAATACTGACACATTTTACTAATTAAACATCAGGAGAAACCCTCCCCTGCCCCTGGTCCCAATTAATCTGAAACCCACCTAAAACACTAAAGAAAGAAGAGGGGACTCCGTGAATGAATGGAGGTCTCTTGGAAGACAATGAGGAGCAGAAAAGAGCCAAACCGCGCGTTACAACTGAAGAAGAATGCGGGATCAGGAACAAGGAAGACATTTCTGAGACCGTCTAGAACTGCACCACCCAAAAGGCAGCCACTATCCACCACAGTGACGATTTAAATTTTACTAATAAAGATGAGTTCTAAAAAAATTACTTCCTCAGTTGCATCAGCCACATTCCAAGTGCTCAGCAGCTGCGTGTGAACAGTGAGCTGCTGCACCGACCCCCCAGACAGAGGCCGCGCTCGCCACCTCAGTAGTTCCAGCAGGCAGCGCTGCCAGACTCTCTATCGCAGGAAGGCAGCGCTGATTTTGGAGAAAATAGCAACAATGGGATTAAACCCATTCATTTGGAAACAGGCACGGGAGCCACTACTGACGGCAAAAACGGTGGTTTTGCGTAACGATTCTGCCTAGCAGCAAAAGCATTTTCTAATTGTAGTTTAGGCTCAATATAAATGGGACTATCTCTTAAAAAATTACTTTAAATGAGAATTTGATTCTACTGGCACTTCAAAATTAAAAATCCACAGATAAAAATCCTATTTTTATTATCTTATTACTCTTCACTGTCCTTCTAATAATACAAAATAAACTCATGAAAACCTAAGTTTTATACATAAAAATACACAGGAAATCTGAATGAAAGGCAGGATATCACAAGAAAAGCTAAAACAACACTTCTGCTGAAATACGTTATTTTTCTGTTTTTTATATTTTTCAATGCAGCTTTTATATTTGAAGCAACAAGCCTCCAGGTATCTCTAGACTGACTGACTTTTAAATTGGAAAAGAAAATGTAAAATGCCAGTCGCGCCCCACCCAGCAAAATGCCTCTTGCCTTGTCCTGGAAGGAGCTGACAGAGGGGTAGGTGGGCGCGAGTCTGGGAGCCCTGCTCCCAGCGCCAGTGACGCTTACCTGGTGAATGAAGTCCATGAGGAAAGAGTGAGCTTTCATCTTGTCTTCCAGCTGGTGAAGAATAATCAGTGACGTGTTGCTAAACCCGGGTGCTTCTGTTGAAACACAGTAACAAAATGTAAAACACGCAACATACAGGCTTTATAACATTTACTGCTATTAAAATAAAAAGTTAGGAAAAATCTACACAAAATGAAAACACCAACCTTTTTATTTTAATTCAAGATTTTTAAAAAAGATTTTATTTATTTTTTGCTCTAGCTGGTGTAGCTCAGTGGATTGAGCGCCGGCTGGGAACCAGACGGCTCCGGTTCGATTCCTAGTCAGGGCACATACCTGGGTTGCAGGCCAGGTCCCCAGTGGGGGCCATGTGAGAGGCAACCATACATTGCTGTTTCTACCTCTCTTTCTTCCTTCCTTCTCCTCTCTCTAAAGGTAAATACATAAAATCTTAAAAAAAAAAAAAGATTTTATTTTTAGAGAGGTGAAGGGAGGGAGAAAGAGAGAGAGAGAAACATCGATGTGCAAGAGAAACATCAATCGGTTGCTTCTCACACACTCCCAACTGGGAACCTGGCCTGCAACCCAGGCATGTGTGTGCCCTGACTGGGGATCGAACCAGACACCTTTCGGTTCACAGGCCGGCACTCGATCCACTGAGCCACATCAGCCAGGGTAAAAACACCAACGTTTCAATGCAATTATTTATAATATTACCCAAGAGTTTTAAAAATTTAGAGAAAATTTTCAGAGTTTGATACAATTCATATTGTATTTATTCATAACATAAAACGTTATTACTACTTTAGCCACTTACTTTATATCATTCTAAGCTTGTCAGTTAAAAAAAATACTCAAAGAAGGTAAACACTGATGTTTTCTTCCTAAATCTGTAATGAGGCTCAGCAAGCTTAAGAAGCAGGAAACCAGGAAAAGAAGCAGATGTCTGAGACAGTTCCCGGTTCCTGGGAACCCCCCAAGCACCCCAGAACTGTGGTGGAAGGGTCAGAGGGACAGTCCCAGGGACAGGCAAGGAAAGCATCAGGCAGAAACACATGATGTGCCCACTAGACATGCTGGTATTTGCTCACTGCAGCCCTTAGGGAAATGTACAATTTCTATTAGCTAAATACAGTGCTTATGCCAAAGTTATCATTTAAGTCAGGGGCTAGTGAGTGCCAAATGCTCCCTATGACATCAACTGACTTTCAAAAATAAAATGCTGAGGCAGCTAAGTAGGGCTAATTAACAATTGTCATCAGTTAAAACAAGCTGATTTGCCCTAAAGTTTCCTCAGTTTCTATTCTGTCATGTAGGTCTGTTTGGAGCCTGTTTCAAAATCTTTAAGAGTTACAACCTTTTAAAAAATATTAAATTAATATTAAATTCTTTCAGAAACTAAAAAAACAAACAAACAAACAAAAAAAAACTCTTTGAGACATTTTTAACTAAAGAACCAGACTATTCTTCTCAAAACAGATCATCCCACACCACTAACATCTGGCCGTTCGTACCCTCGGGGACAGACTCGGCCCACCGCGGGTCGGAGGCCGGGTAGTCGTCCACCAGGTCCACGCTGACTTGGGCGACGGCTCTGTCCAGCTCGCAGTCGGAACCCAAATCCGAGTGGGAGGAAAACAGTTCATCCACCATCATTTGTGCGTGACCTAGATCCTTTCTGAAATGAAGTTGGAAAATGGGAGTATGAAATGATGCAAAACATTTTCAATACTCACCATGAAAAAGTTAATTGTGAAATTGAAGTCCCACATTTTAGCCCAAAGTTAATTCCTTTTAATAACATTATTTAAAATGGACAACTCTTATGCATTCATTAATTCAACAAACAGGTTGAATATGAAGAATACGCTAGGCACTGGGGACAGAAGGACAAACACAACATTAAAAGCCAGTCCAGGACTTCACAGAGTACCGTGTTGTGCGGAATCGGACAGGTACCCAAGGAGCTTCACCCACACTAGCACTGGGGAAGAATGGAGGGGAACCCAAACCACGGAGGGGCCCAGAGAAGCTCCCGGAGGAAGAGGTGGCTGCCCGCTGAGGAGGAGGGGCGGGCAGGGTGAGTGTACGGAGGGGCACGCGGTGGCACAGGGAGCGCACACCAGGCCAGTGAGCAAGCACACCCGCATCTCAGGGGAGGACGGAGCCACTGAGGGGAATGAGACTATCCGGGGGGGAGAAGGGGAAGAAAGCTTCCAAGGCAGACCTTACTAAAGGCACGGTGAGCCAGGATAAAGAATTAAGACTCTCTTTCATTGGTCAGAGATCGGGGACAAGGTGAAAATGCATCCAAGAGGGGATGAAGCATGGCTCATGCAAGGACGAGAGACAAATCCCGAAGGGAAGAAGCACGAAATCAGAGTACGTGGGGGATCAGACAGGAGGGAGGAAAATCCAGTGAGAAAGTAAGCAAAGACCTAGGCCACCAAAGGCGGCCTGCACTCGTGGCAGCTACGGGGAGAATGGGGACACCCAGGTCTGAGAGAGAAGACACTTGAGGTTGCCCCAGCAACTGGTGGGGTCTGACGGAAGGGTAACTGCCACGTCTCCACTCTGAACAGACGAGTGGATGCCGATAGCTGTCACTGGAACTGGGGGTGGAAAAGGAAGGATAAGCGTTGGAGAAGACAAGTGCCGTGTTGGATGTGCTGAAACAAACGTTCTTCATCTGTTCACATCGGCCCAGATCGTGGCAGGTCTGTGCTTCTCCAGCAAAGGAAGCCCAAGAAGAGATCATGCAGGGAGGAGAGAAAAGAATGGGGGACAACAGCGCGCCGCCCACCAGACCACCTCTCTGGCGGTTTCGCTGTGGACAGGAACCAAGAGAAGGCTCGGGAGCCCAGAGGGCGACAGAGAGACTGGTCTTTCTAAAACACAGCAAATTAAACAAGAGGAATGGCTGACGAGGCATGGCCAGCACGAGAACGGTCAGTGAGGTACAACTGAAGAGGAAACCCTGAAGGAGTCCAATCGGAAGGGAAGCAGGAAATGGTGCCCCTCAAAACAAAGGCAGGCAGCACGTCTCCCCCCTTCACAGGGAGGGAGAGAGGCGAGGGTCCAGCGCAGGTGGGTGTGAGGAGCTGGGTGCGGGACTGGGCCTCTGATGGCCTCTATCATCTCTCGAGTAGGAGGCTGAGTCACCTGCTAAGGACGGGGGAGGAGGCAGAGAAACGGCAAGTCGGAGATCAGAGAAGGGCTCGAACAGACTCTCGACAGGAGACAGAGCTGATGCAGTCACAGCGGAGCTGCCTGCACACGTGAACGGCGGGCAGAAGCTGGGAACCCGGCTGTGCCACAGGTTATAGGACTACAAAGTGGACTCTCTTCATCCACAAAGTAAGTTCCTTCAACTCTCATAAAAAAGACTTATATTTATATCGAGGTAAGTAAAACGAAAAACAAAACAATACCAAATTAATTTCAAAGAAACTGTGATACAAACACAGCAGTATTATCTTAGCACAGAGCTAAACAGACAGCCCTGGAGTGCCATACAGTCTGACCCCAGGGAGCACTTGGCTGAAGAGAACCCTGGTCGTCAGGAGCTGGGGGAAGAGGGCGTGCCAAGGAGGAAAAGGCCAGAGATGCTGCTGAACACCTGCAGTCCGCAGCCGCACAGCAAGCTACCTGTCCTCAAACGTCACCGCTGACAAGGCTGAGGAATCCGCCCTAGGAAACCACACTTCCACCCGCGAAGAGGCTATCAGGGTGCCCGACCTGTGGCCCACAGGCCGCACGCGGCCCAGGACGGCTGTGAATGCGGCCAACACAAAACCCTAACTTCACTTAAAACACTGTGTTTTTGTGATTATATGTCACATGTAAGATCCAACCAGTTGTGATTATGTGTCACATTTTTTTTAAAGATTTTATTTATTTAGACAGAGGGGAAAGAGGGGAGAAAGAGAGGGAGAGAGCATCACTGTGTGGCTGCCTCTCACGTACCCCCGGCTGGGGACCTGGCCTGCAACCCGGGCACGTGCTCTGACCAGGAATCGAGCCAGCGACCCTTTGGTTCACAGGCTGACATTCAATCCACAGAGCCGCACCAGCTAGGGCTCGATCACCCTTTTTTAAAAATTTTTTTTTTTTTAAATTTATTTTTAGACAGAAGGGAAGGGAGGCAGACAGAGAGGGAAAGAAACATCAATGTGTGGTTGCCTCTCACATGGCCCTCACTGGGGACCTGGCCTGCAACCCAGGCATATGCCCTGACTGGGAATCGAACCAGCGATCCTTTGGTTCGCAGCCCGCGCTCAATCCACTGAGCTACACCAGCCAGGCACGATCACCCTTTTTAATGGGGCACTGTTTTCATCCAGTGGGGAGGGTGAGTACACCATGTCTTTCCTCAGCCTTGCTGGAACCTTCCCGTGACCACCAAGTTCAGAACAACAGTTTGATCAAGGGCCAAAGTTCAAACAACATTTTCTCCCTAACGGCACCATTCTCCCACTTGCTCCCGCCAGTCAACAAGTAGGCAGCACGTCCCTGCGATGTGCTGTCGGACGGAAGCCCCAGTGTGAGCAGCTCGTCGTACCTGCAGTACTGCAGGAAAGCAGCTTTCAGCACCCGGGTTTTATCTTCCTGGGCCACGGTCTCATTCTTCGTGGAGGCCTCAAACACCATACTCTGTAAAATAACCACCTATGATTTACAGGTGAAGGTACCAGAATCTTTCTAATTCTTGGGCTAGAAACGGGGCCCACCTGCAACAGCAACGACCCAGCACACCAGCTGTTTACCACGCTCCCTGCACCAATGGTTTATGTGCGTAAAACACACTGCAAGAAGAGGACACGCACCAAGTGATCAACTGAAGTCCTACGGAAAAGGCACATATAACTGAGTAAAATTATTTGGGGATTTCATCATAACCAACTTTTTTTTTTTTTTGCTCTAATACCAGTCATCACGATGGCTATTACTAAGCAGAACGGCTGATTTCAAGCTTAAACGGGATTTAAGGAATTAAAGAATTGGAATACTGCGCAATAGCCTCTGAGAACAGCAGTGTCGCAAAATCCACATGATAACAAAAGATTTTTTAAAAAATCGTTAGTTTTTGTTGAAACTACCAAATCACTTGAATTTTTACTTACAGGAATGGTCTGTGTATTTTATATACTAGTCAAATGGAAATTACCCCAAAGGGTATTATATATAGTCTCCTATAATAGAATGGTAAAAATCCCACAGATCAGGGATTTCAAGGTTTCGAGATGACGGAAAAATAAAATTGGTGGTTTTTACCCCAGTCTCCCTCTCAAAAACCACCCCGAAGTAACCAGTAGAAAGACAAGCACTACCACCCAAACATCTGTGATTGGACCCCTGACACAGGTGGACAGAAACCAGGAGGAACGGCAAACGACAGAGCAGAGGAGACAACACGGACCTCTGTCTGCGGTGCAGGGGCAGGTGCCGGCAAGGATTTGGGGCCAAGGAAAAAAAGGACAGCACGTGTCGAGTTTCTGCACTCGACTGCGGGGAAAACCTTGCTGACGGGCACCTGGAGCTGCTGGGGAGTGTGGGAAGAGCAAGCCGGGTGTAAGCAAGCACATACAAAATTAGTCCATCACACACTCCAGGAGTCACAGGAAGATGTATAGTAACGGACATGGAGTCGGTACATTACGTGGCTCCAGGAACTGTAAAGAATATTCACGTTGTCACTATAATGGGAAAAATTATACTGGGGGTGTGAAGGCAGAGGAAGTAACAGGTTACCCCAACTTCTCATCTCCTCTAACAGAAAATCAAGACTGTCTAAAATTGGTGAGTCCAGAAGCAGCAATATACACATATTAATTAGAAATACAGAAAAAAATACCAAAAGAAACAGCTACAAGACTTAAAATTAGTTGCTTTTGGCAAAAAGGAAATGGATGAGAGAGATAAAAGAACGGATGTTTCCATCACAATTCTTTTAAAACTGTCTCAAACTCTCAAAACTGTTTTAAACTTTTTAAAACATTTGTGGGAAACAGTCTGATGAAAATTTAAAAACCATATGGAGCCACGTTACCTCATTGCTTGGCCCAGCAATTGAAGATGCTAAAGAATCTTCAAGGTCCTCTGCTAACACAGACACATTTTCCCTTGGAGTGACAGACACCAGTCCACTCTTCTTAGAAAAAAGGATAGGAATACCGCCACAGGAACCAGCTCCTAAAATGCGATCCCCTAAGAGGAAGAAAATTACATAACCATTTATACAGAACAAGTGAATGCTTTCTAAAATCTATCTCCGGAAGCAGAAAATCATCTTGACATACTAAGAACATTTTCTTTCCCTTTACACTATTACTAGTCCTTCAAACTCAGTTCTTTAACCCCAGATCAAGTGTCAAGAACGTGCTGCTCCTTGAAGTAGCGGGTTCTGTGTCCGTTAGCATTAGGACAGCAAACGCTAGCCTTGCCCTGGCTGCACGGCTCAGCTGGCTGCAGTGCCATCCCAACACACCAAGGTTGCGGTCCGATCCGCAGTCAGGGCACATACAAGAATCAACCAACGAACACACAAGTAAATGTAACAGCAAACTGATGTCTGTCTGTCCCTCCCTTCCTCTCTCTCTAAAAGCAATTAAGAAAAAAAAGGAAAATAAAACTAGCTTGCAAGGACAGCAGCAAGTATATTAAACAAAAAAACAAAATGATTCATTTGTAAAATTCAAAATAACAGCTTTTGCAATCTGATGGGGCTGTCTTGCCTAATTCTTCCTCGACTTACTGAGTAATAAGCCAGTGGTGGGGGGCGGACAGAGGCTAAGCTGCTCAATGCCGCACTTATGCCCCCCCCCTCCCCAGTCAAGGCTCCCGTGCTGGGACTAGTTAATCTAGGCTCCACCCTACTGCCTCAAATGGATTCTGCCCTCTGCCCCTCCTCTGTAGATAAATGTACTGATTAAAGCATCTGTTTGGCTTTTTTGCACTCCTGGATGGTGCTCCCTAAGCCTCCACACCCCGCCCTCCCCCACAAATCCAACCCCTGAGACTCTTCTTACCCAGGGGTCTGCACACACTTACTTAAAGAATAACTCACATGGAGTCACTCTTCCTAACTAAAAATAAGCAATTACTTCTCAGTCTCAGTCCTTTCCTTCTCGGCCTCTTCTGGAGAAGACGCTACTATTTTTTGCCCATACATACACCGGTTTGGAAATTCTACCACTCTTTTGGTTTTTCAGTTGAGTTGTGACTTAAGCTACTATCAGTGTGTGGTACTGAACGTGCCAGTAACACTTGGAGGTTTGTGCTTGGAGCAACGCTTACGGAAAAGAATCAAGACTGCTAAGAAGGACTGGTGAGTTCACTAATCTTGCTTTCTAAAACTGCGAGCGTACCTTGTGTACTGAAGACAATCTTCTCCTGAGGCGGAGAAAACCTCCCGGTCCCCGTGGAGCACACGAAGACGGCACTCCCGCTGTACAGGTAGGTGGTCTGGCTCGAGAAGTCGGGCACCATCAATCGACACATGACCGACTCTTCAGACTGAAAATCAGATTTAAAATTACACTTAGTAAGAACTGAAATCAAAATGTTCGTTGGTATGACTTCATTATTCCCACTTTTGTACACCACTATCTTATAACAATGATAAAATAACTCAATGATTGTCCTTACGAAAACCTAAACGCTACCCAAGAAATGACTTACAAAATATGACGGAGTAAGCTTATATTAAATAGCAATTAGAGACATTCATTTGGTGAGCTACAAATAGAAAATTTTTAAAATATTTCCATGCTGATAAGATTTTTAACTAGAAGCCTATTAATAAATACGAGGAAGAAAATAAAAGGACTAATTCATTATATTACTTAGTTTAGATTGGTAAACACTTTATAAATGATCCCTGATAAACATTAGTTAATTTCTTCAGGTATGAAATCAGAAGCAGAAATAGAAGACCTAACTGCAGCTGACTCTTGAACATGGGTTTGAACCGCAGAGTCCACTTAAACGTGAATCTTTTGCCAGTAAGTACACTGGAAAATGTGTGGAGATTTCCCAACCACCGTGAAGCAATCGCACGGACTGCGTCAGGCTACCGCAAAGCAATCGCACCGCTGCTTCTTCGTTAGCAATGCATGGGTCGTTATACCTGCCAATAAATATGACTTTTTTCATGTTACCTTCATTGTTGAAGGCTAGCGTTAGTAACACATACAAAAACACCCTGTGTCATATAAGACAATGTTGATGTACATACTAACAGAAAGACAATTCATCTTGCAAACTGATTACAAATTTACAGTACCGATAAATACATGACAGTACTGGAAACGTATTTTCTCTTCCTCGTGATTTTCTAAATAACATTTTCTTTCCACTGGCTTACTTTATTATAAGAATACAGTATATAATACACACACAAAATATGGGTTGACACACAGTTTATGTTATCAGTATGGCTTCTAGTCAACAGTAGGTTCGAGTACTTAGGTTTTAGGGAGCCAAAAGTTTATGTGGATTTTCGACTGTGGGGGAAGCGGGGTAGTCAGTTCCCCTAACCCCCAGACCGTTCAAAGGTCAACTGTAAATAAAATGAGCAAATGCTAAAAATAATATAGTTGTTATTAAAGAAGTAGTTTTAAAAACAAAACATTAAAAATGGGATTTTTTTTATTCTCCAGTATCTTCTTTATACCTGTTTGCACTGTCTGAAAATTTTAACACTGGGCACGTTTTTCTTGCATAATCAGAATACATGTTATAGTTTATTAAAATAGAAGAACAGATTAGAAGATTTCCTTATAGTATGCAATTTCACAACTCATTAAGAATAAGGATTTAACAGAACTAGCACTATACAAGTTGAATGAAATGAACTTATAGCTGTTAAGGCTTTTCCTCCTGAACTCCACAGTTATTAAAAATTACGTTCAATTGCTATTAAGAAGCTTAATATTAGAGATCTTTTAATGGTTTTAATCATTTATATGAACTTCGATAGTATATAATGCCTACAAATTATCAGCCTACCTTGAGCAGAAAGGCAATTTTTCTGTAATATATGGGGCTCAGAACCAAAGCCCAATCCCTACAGGTTTCCTCACTTTTCACTCTGCAGCTCACAGCCACTACTTCTTTCTGCTCAGCAGTACAGAAATGAGAACCCCTTCACAGCTGGTCAGAAGCAACAAACTGCTTGCTGTCCACTGCTTCAACTCTCCTTTTTCTTTAGCTGAGCCTGAGCAAAGGAACGAGTCTTGAGATGGCAGCTCAAATGCGATGTCCACTAAGTAGCTATTTAAAATATATGCAAGCCCTGCAGATGAATCTCTCAGAGAATCCGACCTTGCAACAGTCAGGGAAAGAAAACCCAGCATGTTACCATCCGTTTGTGATTTAACTTAAAGGTAGAAATCTTACCTGAAAAGGCGGGTTATACTGCGTGACTTCTACAGTTACTGCGTCCGCCATCTGGTGGCCGTTATCCTCGACTGTTACCAGAGAGTAATAGACGAGACACGGGCTATCTGCCGGGTGCCATGCTGCTGCCAAAACCAGGAGCCCATCGCTGATCAACGCACAAGAAAGAGCTTCAGTCTCTTTGGAAAACAGCCTGGAGGTTTCTCATAGACTCGACACACACTTACCATCTGATCCGCCAATCCCTGCTAGATATTTACCCAGAAAAATAAAAACCTGTGTTTGCACAAAAACCCGTGTGTAAATGTTGGACATCTTTCCTTAAAAAATCTTCATGTTTAAAAAAACATGAAACTATTTTAGATGGTAAAGTTGATAAGATAATTACAATTTTGCAAATCAGTGAAAATTTGACCAATTTTTATGTGAGTACACATAAGGTAATACATTTAAGCTTTTAAAAATCTTAACTTTACATCTAAAATGCAGGTCTCTGAGCTCTGTGTCACTAAAATTTATAAGCCTTCTCACGGAAACTATAAGCCTAGGCTGTGGCTCTGGTCAGGAGTGACCAATCAGTGACCATCAGGAAGACACACACTGTGTTTAAACAGAAGGAACCCATCCATATGCAGAGCGCTCTGTAGGGCTCCCCAGACCCCAGGACCTAAGAGAGTGATGAGCGGATGACCTGGAGGACAGGCAGGGAGGAGGTCCAGAAGGAGAACGCGTGCTGGCCTCACAGCCTCATTAGAATCTTGTTGGCATGACAACTCTGACCCAATAGAGCAGTTCCCACGCACGTTCCACCCTCCGTTCTCAAACCAGGTCTCCATTCTAAGGACTGTGTGAAAAACACCTGCATCGTGTGCGCACAGGGAGCTGTGTGCAGCAGCAGTTCTAAACTTCTGAAAGGCTGGTAAGGATAAACGAAAACCAGTAAACCACATTCAATTCATGGAAATGAGATGTATACTATTATTTTTACTTCTTTGATAGCTTCGGTAAGTTGAAGGATCCTACTGATATCCTGAGAGAAAAATTATAGAACTGCAATCAATGTCTGTCCAAAAAACAAGTAGATTCGCTCCACGAAACTCGATTACTCTAAAACACACAAAGACAGCCCTTAACTGCTGGTAAGCTGTGTTTTGAAGGATTACAAGTCCTGCATTTGCACTCATTATGAACTTCCTCACAGAAACCATGTTACAAATGGTTCTAAGTTCCGTATCACCTTTGGCTGTAAAGCTAAGTAATAACACGGGTAAACTAGCTTTGCCAGACTGACCTAGGATCTCAGGCACCACCCTGAGCATCGTTTCTAAGAGAAAATTCACTCGGAGTACAAACCATGGTTGAGTGCTAACTTGTCCTGCCAAAAAGAACCTCACCCCATCCTTCCTTTGCTTAATGAAGCCTCAAATTCCAGCTTACTGAGGCTCTTTCAGTAGGAAAAAGGGCTGCGGGAGTGAGCCCGGAGGAGCAACAGGAGGAGGGCTGCGGGAGTGAGCCCGGAGGAGCGACAAGGAGGGCTGCGGGAGTGTGCCCGGAGGAGCGACAAGGAGGGCTGCGGGAGTGTGCCCGGAGGAGCGACAAGGAGGGCTGCGGGAGTGTGCCCGGAGGAGCGACA
>PVJI01018787.1:0-32522 GCA_004026765.1 Micronycteris hirsuta
CCAGGGAGATGGCTATTAGACAGACGCTTGAAATGCAGCTAGTCTGAAATTAATGTTTTGAAAGTGTCAAATGCACACCAGGTTTCAAAGAGTTTGCACTGTACAAGGAACGCAAAACTTCTCCATTTTTATATTGAGTACATGTTGAGATGATATTTTAGATTTACTAAGTTAAAGAAGACAATAAAATTAATTTCAGCTGTTGCTTTTTAGTTTGTTAAGTGGCTGCTAGAACATTTAAAATTACGTATGTGGCTCACATTAAATTTCTATGGGACAGCGCAGGTCTGGGGAAGGAGGAAGGAAGGGGATAAGAGGAAAGAAGAGGTGGGGAGAAAGGGGATTTCTCTTAGATTTTTAAAGGAAGTTTCTCTTAATGGCAGGGATCTCATTTTGCAACCTCTGTAAGAGTCCTTGTTGCTCTTACTTTCTACTCCTTTTGCTCTCCTATAACACAAAATGCTTGTATTAGGACCTAGAGAGCATTGTTCGTGACATAGGACTAAGATCCGAAGAGCTTATTTTTCCACCTTATGTCTCAGAATTTTGGAGAACAAGAGGTCATTTGTTTATGCCGAGACATGTGCACCTCCCGAAGTGCCTTTCTGCCCAAGTTCCCTCCCTCTAAGAGGTCTGAGTTTTCTGCTGATTGGCAGGCGGGGATTCAAGACAGGACAAAGGCAGCAAGCTGGACATTAGCAGAGGCATGTAGAAATCAAGCGAGTCAATGCTTGGACTAGAGAGGTCTGAAAAGTTCTAAGAAAAATAAAAGGAGAAAATGTACAATCAGAATTAAGGGAATTCTGAGAGTGAAAAGACTGAACCTTATCAAGAGAATTAGAAAAACCCATGTAAAGATTTGTAGAACAGGATAACATGATCAGAAAGGGCACTGTCTTTGTGAAGAAGAACAGGAAAAGAGAGCTAGGAAGCATGAGAGTGGTCACTGTTGGAGCTAACACGACCTTAAAAAAAAATCTTGTGTTTCACCACTGCATTACAGTAGTCCTCTGGTCTGCATTTGGATGAAAAAGTTTATATGTTGAAATAAACCAGATGCTCTGCCACCCTCCCAGGCCAGTGCCCAGGCATCTAGTGCCTGCACTAGGACTGGGCAGGCCCGGACTGTATCAGGACTGGGGCAGCCTGAGCAGCAGCTCTCTTACCAAGTGATGGGATTATGGAGTGTCAGTGTTTCTTGGGGCAGGTGTGCCACCCAAGTCACCTAGAGGATGCCAGCCTTGCCCCTCTGAAGAGTCTAGAGAGAGATGAGAAGCAGGAAAGACCAGTGGTCAGCATGTTTATGATCCTTTTGGCCTTCATTACCATCCATCCTCTACAATTCCAACATAGCCATTTAGGTCTTCTATTAAGGCACCCTGTGGAGCCTTACCTGTTAACCTCAAGAAGTGAAGCATCACCAAATGCTACATCCCCATTTTCAGCAGCAAGACACAGTCCTGATGTCACCAGTGTGTGATTGTCACCAGCTTCAGACACCTGCTGGACCTACAGATCAAGGTGACCCTAGGAGTTTGTCTTCTGAATTTCCACCACCCCCTACAAGATGCAGAAGTCCCAAGGCAGCCTTGTGCATATCATCCACTAGGGAGGCCTGGTTTTGCCCAGTACCAAGGCTTCCCCTCCCGCATGCCCCCATTTGAAGACCTCTTCCTGAATGAGGTCAGCCTGCCACCTCTGGCCAGCCCAGTGTACCTTCTCATATTGTATGCAAATAGGGATAATTTTATTTCTTTTCCAATTTGTATGCCTTTTGTTTCCTTTTCTTTCCTTGTTGCATTGGCTAGGATTTCCAATATGATGTTGAATAAAAGTAGTAGAGTGGACACCCTTGCTTTGTTCTTCATCTTAGGGGGAAAGTATTGTCTTTCACCCTTAAGTATGATATTAGCTATAGGCTTTATACAGTTGCACTTTATCAGTTTAAGAAAGTTCCTTTCCCTACCTACTTTGCTGAGAGTTTCTATCATGACTGGATATTGAATTTTATCCAATCTTTAGCATCAACTGATATGATTGTATATTTCTTCTTAAGACTATATGGTGCATTACACTGATTGTCAAATATTGAATAACCCTTGTATTTCCAAAATAAACTTCACTGGATTAGATGCTGTGTAATAAAAGCAACAACAAAACAAATGGGGCTATATTGTGGTATGGAATGCAAAATCTGCAAGGATTTTAAAAGGTAAAATTCAATTTCTTTTAAAAGAAATTAATGTTTTTTTCTTATTTTTCTCACTTTTTTATCATTGTTCAAGTACAGTTGTCTTCATTTTCCCCCATCACTCCACCCTACCCCACCCATCCCCACTCCCACTCTCCATCCTATTCCCTTTTGGCTTTGTCCATGTGTGCTTTATACATGTTTCTGACAACCCTTCCCTCTTTCCATCATAATCCCCTTCTACCTCCCCTGTGGTTTCTGTCACTTTGTTCTTTATTTCAATATTTCTGGTTATATTTTGCTTGCTTATTTGTTTTGTTGATTAGGTTCCACTAAAAGGTGAGATCATATGGTATTTGTCTTTCAATGTCTGCCTTATTTTACTTAGCATAATGCTCTCCAGTTTCATCCATGCTGTTGCAAAGGGTGGGAGCTCCTTCTTTCTCTCTTCTGCATAGTATTCCATCATGTAGATGTACCATGGTTGTTTGATCCACTCATCTACTGATGGGCACTTAGGTTGCTTCCATCACTTGGCTATTATAAATTGTGCTTCTATGAACATTGCGGTGCCTAGGTTCTTTTGAATTTGTGTTTCAGGGTTCTTAGGGTATAATCCCAGCAGTGGAATTGCAGGGTCAAAAGGCAGTTCCATTTTTAGTTTCCTGAGGAAATTCCATACTGTTTTCCACAGTGGCTGCACCAGTCTTCACTCCCACCAACAGTGTACTAGGATTCTCTTTTCTCCACAACCTCACCAGCACTTGTTTGTTGATTTGGTTATGATGGCCATTCTGACCAGTGTGAAGTGGTATATTATTGTGGTTTTAATTTGTATCTCTCTGATGGCTAGTGATGCTGAGCATCCTTTCATCTGTCTCTGGTCCCTCTGTATGTCCTCTTTGGAGAAATATCTGTTTGGGTCCTTTACCCATTGTTAATTGGATTGTTTGTCTTCCTGGAGTGGAGTCATGTGAGTTCTTTATATATTTTGGAGATCAAACCCTTGTCCGAGGTATCATTTGCAAATATATTTTCCCATACAATTGGTTCTCTTTTCATTTTGCTGATGTTTTCTTTGGCCATTCAGAAGCTTTTTATATTGATGAAGTCCCACTTGTTTATTCTTTCCTTTATGTCTATTGCTCTAGGGGACATATCAGTGAAAATGTTGCTTCATGGAAGAGCTGAGATTTTCCTCCCTATGTTCTCCTCTAGGACTTTATGGTGCCGCGACTTATATTTAAGTCTTTTATCCATCTTGAGTTTAGTTTTGTACATGGTGTAAGTCACAGGTGGAAAACCCAAAGCTCACGGGCCAAATCTAGTCCTCCACTTTGTTTTATCTGACCCAGAACCTTGATTCTACCCAGCAGCAGTGCCGAGCTCTTGCTTAACTGTTAAGAGTATTACATTTATACAGTCCTAATATTACACTCTGCCTTTTGAAGGCAACCACGAGGCTGATGTGGCCTCTGGTGAAAATGAGTTTGACACCCCTGGTGTAAGTTGATGGTAGAATTTCTTTTTTTTTTTTCATGTAGCTGTCCAGATCTCCCAGCACAATTCATTCAAGAGGCTATTTTTACTCATTTTATGCTTCTGCCCCCCTTGTCGAATATTAATTGACCATAGAGACTTGGGTTTATTTCTGGGCTCTCTATTCTTTTCCATTGTTCTATACATCTGTTCTTATGTCAGTACCAGACTGTTTTGATTACTGTGGCCTTGTAATATAGTTTAATGTTAGGTACTGTGATCCCTCCTACTTCGTTCTTCTTTCTCAAAATTGCTGCAGCTATATGGGATCCTTTATGGTTCCATATAAATTTTTGAAATGTTTTGTTCTATGTCTGTGAAATATGTCATTGGTATTTTAACATTGAATCTATAAATTCATTTGGGTAGTATGGACATTTTGATGATGTTAATTCTTCCAATCCATGAACAAGGTATATGCTTCCATTTGTTTGTGTCTTCCTTAATTTCTTTCTTCAGTGTTGTGCAGTTTTCTGAGTACAGATCTTTTACCTCCTTGGTTAGATATCTAATTCCTAGGTACTTTATTTTTCTTGTTGCTATATCAAGTAAGATATTTTCCTGATTTCTGTTTCTGATATGTCATTGTTGGTCTACAAAAATGCCTTTGGTTTTTGAATAGTGACTTTGTATCCTCCTGTTTTGCTAAAGTCATCTATTAGGTCGAGTAGTTTTTTGGTGGTGTCTATAGGATTTTCTATGTACACTATCATTCCATCTGTAAACAATGATGGTTTTGCTTCCTCCTTTCTATTTTGGATGCCTTTTATTTATTTCTTTTTCTTGTCTGGTTGTTGTACCTAGGATTTCCAACACTATGTTCAATAGAAGTGGTGAAAGTGGACATCCTTGTCTTCTTCCTGATCTTACTGGGAAAGCTTTTAGTTTTTGTCCATGGAGTGTGATGTTGGCTGTAGGTTTCTCATATATGGTCTTTATTGGTTGAGAAATGCTCCCTCTACTCCCACGTTGCTGAGTGTTTTTATCATAAATGGGTACTGTACCTTATCAAATGCTTTTTTGGCATCTGTTGATATGATCATGTGATTTTTGTCTTTGCTTTTGTTTACATGATGCATTATGTTTATTGATTTGTGAATATTGTACCAACCTTGCATCCCTGGGATGAATCCCACTTGATCATGGTGTATGATCTTTTTACTGTATTGCTGGATGCGGTTTGCCAATAGTTTGTTGAGGATTTTAGCATCTATGTTCATCAGCTATATTGGCCTGTAGTTTTCTTTCTTTGTTGTGCCTTTATCTGGTTTTGGGATTAGGATCATGCTGGCTTCTTAAAAAGAGTTTGGGAGTCTTCCATCTTTTTGGATTTTTTGGAATAATCTGTGAAGGATAGGAGTTAGCTCATCTTTAAATGCTTTGTAAACTTCTCCTGTGAAACCTTCCCATCTAGGGCTTTTGTGTGTTGAGAGTTTTTTAACTACTGCTTCAATTTCATCAGCTGTTATCGGTCTGTTTAGGCTTTCTGCTTCTTCTTCACTCAGTTGTGAAACATTATATTTTTCTAGAAATTTGACCATTTCACCCAGGTTTTCAAATTTCTTGGCATATAGTTGTTCATAGTAATTTCTTACAATCTTTGTATGTCTGTGGTATCAGTTACAATCTCTCCTCTTTCAGTTCTGATATTGTTTATTTGGATCCTCTCTTTTTCTTGACGAGTCTGTGTAAAGGCTTGTCGATTTTGTTTGTCTTTTCAAGGAACAAACTTCTGGATTTATTGATCCTTAGTATTATTCATTTAGTCTCTATGTCATTTAATTCTGCTCTGATCTTGGTTATTTCTTTCCTTCTACTTGGTCTGGGCTTTGCCTGTTGTTGTTCTTCCAGTTCTTCTAGATGTAGGGTTAGGTCGTTTATTTGAAATGTTTCTATCTTTTTTAGGTAGGCCTGTATCACTGTGAACTTCCGTCTCAGGACAGCCTTCACTGTGTGCCATAAGTTGTGGACTGTTGTGAGTTCATTTTCATTTGTTTCCAGAAACATATTGATTTCTCCCTTGATCTCATTCTTAACTCATTCATTGTTTAAATTGCATGCTATTCAATCTCCACAAATTTGAGTGTTTTTGAGTTTTTTACTTGAGGTTGGTTTCTAGTTTCAGGCTCTTGTGGTCCAAGAAAATGCTTGATATAATTTCAATTTTCTTGAATTTTTGAGGCTTGTTTTATGTCGTATCATGTGGTCTATCTTTGAAAATGTTCCATGTGCACTTGAAAAGAATGTGTATTTTGCTTCTTCGGGTGAAAGGTTCTATATTTATCAGTTAAGTCCATTTGATCTAGGACAGGGGTGTCAAACTTGTTTTCACTTGGGGCCACATCGGCCTCATGGTTGCCTTCAAAGAGCCAAATGTAATTTTAGGACTGTATAAATGTAACTACTCCTTAATTAGGGTCAAGGAGCTTGGCACTTCTGCCAGGTAGAAACAAGGTACTGAGCCAGATAAAACAAGGTGGAGGGCCAGATTCGGCCTGTGGGCCTTGTGTTTGCCACCTGTGATCTAGGGAATTGTTCAATGCCACAATATCCTTGCTGAGATTTTGTTCGGAAGATCTATCCATGTTTTACAGTGTGGTGTTAAATTCCCCTAGTATAAGTGTATTGCTGTCTGTATCTTTCTTGAAGCCCTCCAAGATATCCCTCATATATTTGGATGCTCCTGTGTTGGGTGGATATATGTTTATAATGTTTATGTCTTCTTTTTTTAAAGATTTTATTTATTTATTTTTAGCAAGAAGGGGAGGGACAGAGGAAGAGAGGAAGAGATACATCAATGTGTGGTTGCCTCTTACGTGGCCCCCACTGGGGACCTGGCCCGCAACCCAGGCATATGCCCTGACTGGGAATCAAACTGGTGACCCTTTGGTTCGCAGCTCATGCTCAACCCACTGAGCTACACCAGCCAGAGTTGTTTATGTCTTCTTGATGGATTCCTCCCTTGAGTATTCTGAAGTGTCTTTCTGGGTCTCTTTCTTTTTTTTTAAGATTTTATTTATTTTTATTTTTAGAGAGAGGGGAAGGAAAGGAGAAAGAGAGGTAGAGAAACATCAATACGTGGTTGCCTCTCACACGCTCCACACTGGAGGCCCGGCCCGCAACCCAGGCATGTGCCCTGGCTGGGAACCAAACTGGCGACCCTTTGTTTCACAGGCCGCGCTCAATCCACTGAGCTATACCAGCCAGGGCTGAGACTCCTTTTATGGCCTTCGTTTTGAAGTCTGGTATAAGTATTCCTACCCCAGCTTTTTTTTTTTTCCTGTCCATTTGCTTGGAATGTTTTCTCAACCCTTCACTTTCAGTCTGTGCAGGTCTTTTTTTCTGTGGGTCTCTCGTAGACTGCATATGTGTGGGTCATGTTTTCTTATCCACTCAGCTACCCTATGTCTTTTGATTGGAGCATTTAATCCATTTACATTTAAGGTTATTATTGATAGGTACTTACTCATTGCTATTTTACTCCCTTCGTACCTGTGTTCCTCTCTCTCTCTCTCACTCTTTTTCTTTCTTTTCTTAGAAGTTAATTTCTTAATGTAGACTATGCTCTAAACTACAGGGAGATATGGCTCTCCCTCCTGTGCCATTGGGTATACTTTGGTTGAGAAGTGAAGAACACTTTGTTTCATTTGCTCACTTGTCTGACTCTTACTGAAAGTAAACTTCTTTAGTGCAGGATCCATTTCCTCCTTATCTTCATATCCCTATCACAAACCCAGACACTTAGTTAATAGCATAGTATGATTTAGAATGAATGAAAAGGTGGATAATTAAATACCATATAACATACACTGTGGTAGGCATTTTTGGGTATTGTACCTCATTTAGAAATCAAAAGAGGGTGCTATCCAAATAAAAGAGTAAGTGTAGATTTAAAAAGGTAATGCCCTTTTTATTTATGTACCAGTAGAGTTTGCAAAGTTTTTGTCCATCCATTATTTCACGGGATCTTCCTAGTAACCATGTGCGGTAGGCAGGGTAGTTATTTTATGTAAGGTAACAGAGACCAAGAGAAGTCAATTTGCTTGTCCGAGGTCACACAGCTAATAGATGATCATGTCGAGAGAAGCAGGTCTCTGGTATCTAATATAGTGCTCAAATATAATGATATTAATAGGATGCGAAAAATATTTGATAATAAAACAGTAAACCCATTTTATGATGTAGCTGTTTAATTTCCAACTATATCAACTATGAATGTTTCAGAAAAAAGTAAAAGATTGAGAGAATCATATGAATCTCAGGTTAGGAGCTACTTTTGATAATGGTATGTGGAGATAAATTTGTGATATGCAGTGTCATTCAATTTTGTAAAAGGAGAGAAACACAAGGAATGATACTTCATGAAAGTTAATGCTTCAGACCATGTTAAAGAAATTGTATAAGACAGACCAATGTAACTATTAGGTCTTTAATAATTAATATTTTCCCATGTTTATAGCCATTTAGAGTTAAAGGCATCCAAGCTACTTCCTCTTTCCAGGTCACTTTAATGGGTACATACCAAAATTAAGTAGTGGAAGAAAGCAATGCTGTGATCTAGTGGAATCATGCTCTATTTAATCCATGTTTCTAAATCAGCATATTGGAACTTCAAAAAGGAAACTAATGTGTCCTGGTAAGCCAGTGTGTCAGCTCCAGAGACCACATCACACCTTTCACAATGTACCAACAGGGTCAGATTAGTTTATCCCTAGGGTTTCCTGCCTTGAATCACTTTTTTCCCCAGTTCCTCAAAATCTAAACATATTTCTCTCAGATAGATAGTGCAAACCTAATTACAACACACTCTTCTTTTAAAACCTTCATTGGACAGTTCAATTCAATGTGAGGTCCTGGGTTGGATCATGGCACAGAAAACGGACATCAGTGGGAAAACTGGTGAAATCCAAACAAAGTTTATAGTTTAGTTAATAGTATACCATTGTTGATTTCTTAGTTTGATCATTATACCATGGTTATGAGAGATGTTCACATTAAATGAATCTCAGTGGAATGGTATACCAGACCTCTCTGTACTGTTTTTGAATGCTTCTGTAAGTCTAAAATTATCTCAAAATAAAAAGTTGAAAAAATCTTTACATTCACCTTTCTGGCATCAAACTTCAGTGGGGAGAAGCAGGGAAGCCCCATTCCCATAATCACTCCACTCTCTGATCCTGCTCCAGTGAACTACTTTCTTTCTTTTTTAAATTTAACAGGTGTTTATTGATCATTTAAAATGTGTCAGCCACTTTCTTTCTCTATTTTCTTCCTTTCTTTCTCTCTCACCCTTCCTTCCTTCCTTCCTTCCTGCCTGCCTGCCTGCCTGCCTTCCTTCCTTCCTTCCTGAAAGCAGGTAAGGGAGGGGGAAATGGAGAGAAACATCGATGTGGGAGAGAAACATTGGTTCTCTAGCCTCTCACATGCATCCCCACTGGCGACCTAACCCACAACCCAGGCATGTGCCCAGACTGGATTGGTACCAGTGGTGATCTTTCAACCTTTCACTTTGCAGTGGATGCCCAACCAACTGACCCTTACAGGTCAGGGCTCCAGTGAACTACTTTCATTTACACTGTAGCTTCTGAACAACTTGATCATTGCTATTCTTTGATTTAGTAGGCTCTGCTGACTCTGCCATCCCATTTTTTAATCATTTTTTATTAATGTTCAAATATAGTTGTCTCCATTTCCCCCACCACCACCACTCCTTCCCAGCCCTACCCACCTCCAACTGCCACCTTCAGTCCTACCCACCTTTGGCTTTGTCCATGGGTCCTTTATACATGTTCTTTGATGACCCTTTCCCTTCTTTTCCCCATTATTTCCCTCCCCCCTCCCCTCTGGTTACTGTCAGTTTGTTCTTAATTCTAATCAACAAAACAAACATGCCATCACTTTTTTTGTTAAGATCTTGCTTGCATATTTCAGCCCTTAATTTTGATGTTATTTTCCCCAGAAAATCTTCCCAGATGGCCCCCCACTTTATACATATACCACACACACACACACAAAGAGTTGGATTAAGTTCCCCTTGTATATGCTCCCATTGTACCGTATGTATACTTCTGATTTGTCACTTTCACACTATCCTAGAGTCCTGTCTTCCCTCCCCATTACTTGATTGTTAACTCCACACCTACCACTTTCATATAGCAAAGCAGTCATTCACAGGTTTAAACACTTGGAGAGAAACATAGACGGCTGCCTTTTGCACGCCCCCAACAGGTGACCTGGCCCACAACCCAGGTATGTGCCCAGACCAGGAATCAAACCTGTGACCTTTTGTTTTGTGGGACAATGCCCAACCAACTAAGGCACACCAGTCAGGGCTGAGTAATTATTCTTGTAATTTATATATCCTGTGATATTATGAGAGTGGAGAGTTTTAGTTTTGCCCTTGACACTTAAAGTTTCTGACTGAGAATCATATTTCTGTAATATCAATTTGCTATCAAAAAGATGGAGACCATATATATATATATATATATATATATATATATATCCCTGATTGCACAGAATCGTTGTGAAATGACCCCCACAATAAGTCTAGTTAACATCCATCACCACACCACACATAGTGACACAAATTTTTTTCTTGTGATGAAAATTTTTAAGATTTACTCTCTTAGCAACTTTCAAATATATAATACAGTATTATTAACTATAGCCACCATGCTGTACATTACCTCCCAATGAATTCTATATTTTATAGCTGGAAATTTGTACTTTTTAACCCCCTTCACCCATTTCACCCACTCTCCACCTCTGTCAACCACCAATCTGCCTCCGTAATCCACGAGCTCCATTTCTTTAGTTTTATTTTTTTGAATTTTTTAGGGGGAGTGTATTTTTTAAAGACTCTACATGTAAGTGAGATCATATAGTATTTGTTTTCTCTGTAGGACTTATTTCACTTAGCATAATGCCTTCAAGTTCTATCCATGTTGTCCCAAATGGCAAGACTACTATTTTCTTTATCCACTCACCTGTTGATGGACATTTAAGTTGTTCCCCTATCTTGGCTATTGTATGTAATGCTGCAATGAACATAGAGATGAAAATATCTTTTCACGTTAGTGTTTTTTGAGCAGGGAGGTTGGATAAAGAATTGCTGGGTCATATGATAGTTCTATTTTTAATTTTTTGAGGAACCACCATACTGATTTCCATAGTGACTGCACCAATATACATTCCCACCAACAGTGCAGAAGGATTCCCTTTTCCCCTCATCATTGCCACACTTGTTATCCCTTGTCTGTTTGATAACAGCCATTCTAACAGATGTGAGGTGATAGCTCATTGTGGTTTTGATTTGCATTTCCCCCATGATTTGTGATATTGAGCACCTTTTCATGTATTCACAGTCTGTATGTCTTCATTCTATGTATCATGTTATGTTATGTCATGTAAGGAATGATTCTAGGCATCATGTTATACTATATGATGTATAGAATGAAGCACTTCATTATTTTAGCAGATGCATTACAGATATTACATACTATGATTACATCATAATTTACTTAACATTCCTCTATTAATAGTCATTTAAGTTGTTTCCATTTTTCCCCCCAGTCACTAACAATTCTGTGAAAAACTGCCTTATACACACTACCCTAGGCAAAACAAGCAACAAGAAAGGTATGCTCATTTAACTTGATTGTGAGTACAAATTCCCTAGAGAGCTTGTTAAACACAGATTGCTACCCTTTCCTCCACCTGAGTTCGTGATTCTATAGGTATGGAGATGGGGGTCTGCAAATTTCCATTTCTACCAAGTTCCCAGGCAGAGCCAGTGCTGCTGTTCTGGGGAAATAACTACAGTTTGGGAACCACTGTCCTATGTGGCAAAGGAAAAGAAGATAAGATGTGTAGGTTAGTATGTTAAGTAACTGGAAAATCAGGAAGTTCCTATCTACTGGCTTCTATTTTATCTATGAAAAAGAGTTTTGATCAAGTATGGAAAGTGTAGGGGCAGGAGGGAGGTGGTACTGGGGTAGGAGGTTAGAGAAAAGTGGAGAAGTTAAAAAAACTATCGTAGAAGGTCGGAGAGTGAATTAATCAAAGAGTATGAAGTAAAATTACAGGGCAATATTGAAGACTCATTTGAGATCCGTGATCTCACTCTGCCCAATTGTGTGACTTTTCCCAGTAGACATGGAGAAAGTAAATTATTGGTTTCACCCAAGACAGGTTTTGTCTCTCTAGTGTCTCAAAAAGAGATTCAGGAGCTCTTGCCAAAAACCTGACATCACCATTGATTCCTTCCTCACTCCTCACAGCCCATCCATTATCAATATAATAGCTAACACTTAATGTAATGCTTACTATGCTGTAGGAAATGTCATAAATGTGCTATGCTGTATACAGGGTCCAGCAGAAGTGAGGCTTGCTTGAGTGTGGTTGGTAGATACATGAATGTTTTGCATGAGATGGACAGCAATTTGAACATTTCACCTAAAATGTCATATGGTGTGTTTGAGTGTGATATTGTTATGTTACAGAATTACATGCTTATGATTTTGTAATTAAAAGATTGTGTAATAAAAAAGGGGCATTACTTGTGCTGGACCCTGTATATTAATGCATTTAATCCTGACACTTCCTATAAGTATTATTATTACATTCGTTTTATAAATAAGGACACTGAGGCACAGAGAAATTTTGGATTTCTTTTTACAAATTCACATGCTTAGGCCCTGACCCATGTGGCTCAGTTGGTTGGGCATCATCCTGCAAAGCAAAGAGTTGCCAGTTAATTGCTGGTCAGGGCATATGTGGGAGGCAACCCATTGAGGTGCTTCTCTCTCACATAGATGTTTCTCTCCCTCTCTCAAAAAATAAATACATAAATAAAATATTCTAAAAATCAATCTATGCAGTTAGGAAGTGGCAGAGCTGGGCTTCTAACCAGCCATTCCAGCACAAGTGTCCAGTTCACAGGCTATTCTGCATTGTTTCAAATTCCTAGCTATCTTTCTGATCTATCCACTTTTCTCCATTTCCACAACCACTCTACAACCCTAATCTAAACCATGCCTATCTCACTCAGAATACTGCCTTAAACTCGTGAATAGTTTTCCAGGTTTCACACTTACCCCTTTTTATAACTCATTGTCTGCATTGCTACCAGAGTGCTTTTAAAAATACAGATTACCTCAAGTTTTTCTCCTGGATTAAAGCCCTACAGTCATTTCCCATTGTTCTTGGCATAAATCACCAAAATCCTACCCATGACTTACAAGGTCTTGGATGATCTGACACATTCTTAACCTTCCAACTGGATCACTTGTCATTATTTTCCCTAAATCACTATGTCCCAACCATAGTAGCTTCATTTAAGTTCTTGAAATACATCAACTTATTTTCTTCAGCAGAGCCGTTGCACATGTTGCTGCTATTATCTAGAATGTACATCCTACAGTTCTTA
Organism: Micronycteris hirsuta; assembly: GCA_004026765.1. Lineage (NCBI taxonomy): Eukaryota > Metazoa > Chordata > Mammalia > Chiroptera > Phyllostomidae > Micronycteris > Micronycteris hirsuta. Next base: position 13,161 of record PVJI01018787.1, read on the forward strand.
ACATGGGTAGCTACTTCTCACTCTTGAACTATCAGCTTCCATGTCACTATCTTAGAAAGATCATCCCTGAATATTGTACGTGGGTTTCCTCCAATTGCACAAACATACTTTTTTGGTATTCTCTATTACTGCAACTATTTTCTTTATACTGGTTTTCTCTAGTTGTTTTTTCTTTGAATGAATTTTAATTCTTTATTTATTTTTTATTTTTTCACATTTATTTATTGTTGTTCAAGTGCAGTTGTCTCCATTTCCCCCCACTCCTCCCCCACCCCAGCCATCCCCACTTCCCACCCATCTTTGGCTTTGTCCATGTGACCTTTATATATGTTTCTGACGAACCTTCCCTCTTTCCCTCATTATCCCCTCCCACTTCCCCTCTTGTTTCTATCAGTTTGTTCTTTATTTCAATATCTCTGGTTCTAGAGCAATGAGAAGAAAAAATATTTTAAAAAAAGAGACAGACTTCCGGCCAAGATGGAGGCGTAGGTAGACACACTGTGCTTCCTTGCACAACCGAAAGAAGGACAACAACAAATTTAAAAACAAAAAACAACCAGAACTGACAGAAAATCAAACTGTATGGAAGTCTGATAACAAAGGAGTTAAAGAAGAAACATTCATCCTGACCAGTAGGAGGGGCAGAGACAGGCAGCCAGGCAGAGAGGACTTGCAGCAAGGCAGTGGCTGGAGGACATGGGTAGGCAAGGTGGCAGATTGAGAACTGGGTGGTCCCACATTTTTGTGCAGATAAACTGGGAGGAACAACTGCGGAGTGAGAAAGACCGCACAACCCAGAGTCCCAGTGCAGGGAAATAAAGCCTGAAACTTCTGATTGAAAACACCTGTGGGGGTTGAGGAGGCAGCGGGATAAACTCCCAGCCTCACAGAAGAGTTCAATGGAGAGACCCACAGGGTCCTAGAACATACACAAGCCCGCCCACCCAGGAATCAACACCAGAAGGGCCCAACTTGATTGTGGGTAGTGGGGGAAGTGACTGAAGACCAGCAGAGAGTAGAGCAAGTGGCACCGTTCCCTCTCTGACCCCTTCCCCACATACAGCATCACAAGGCAGTGAAGTGGGTTGCTCCTGGTGAACACCTAAGGCTCTGTCCCTTACTACATAACCAGTATGCCCAGACCAAAAAATGGCCCAAATGAAAGAACAGATAAAAGCTCGAGAAAAAAATACAACTAACTGGTGAAGAGATAGCCAACCTATCAGATTCACAGTTCAAAACACTAGTAATCAGGATACTCACAGAATTTGCTGAATATGGTCACAAAATAGAGGAAAAAGTGAAGGCTATGAAAAGTGAAATAAAGGGAAATGTACACGGAACCAACAGTGATGTGAAGGAAACCCGGACTGAAATCAATGGTGTGGACCAGAAGAAAGAAAGAAACATTCAATCAGGAAGGAATAAAGAAACAAGAATTAAAAAAAAAAAATGAGAGGCTTAGGAACCTCCAGGATATCTGTAAACATTGCAACATCCAAATCATAGAGGTACCAGAAGGAGAAGAGGAAGACCAAGAAATTGAAAACTTACTTGAAAAAGTAATGAAGGAGAACTTCCCCAATCTGGCAAAGGAAATAGACTTCCAGAAAGTCCAGAAATCTCAGAGTCCCAGACAAGTTGAACCCAAGGAGGAACACACCAAGGCACATCATAATTACATTGCCCAAGATGAAAGATAAGGAGAGAATCTTAAAAGCAGCAAGAGGAAAGGAGAGAATAACTTACAAAGGAGTTCGCATAAGACTATCAGCTGATTTCTCAAAAGAAACCTTGCAGGTAAGACGGGGCTGGAAAGAAGTATTTGAAGTCATGAAAGGCAAGGGCCTACATCCAAGATTACTCTATCCAGTAAAGCTATCATTTAGAATGGAAGGGCAGATCAAGTGCTTCCCAGATAAGGTCAAGTTAGAGTTCATCATCACCAAGCACTTATTACATGAAATGCTAAATGTACTTATCTAAGAAAAAGAAGATAAAAAACATAAACAGTAAAGTGACAACAAACACAGTTATTAACAACCAAACCTTAAACAAAAACAAAAACAAAGTAAGCAAACAACTGGAACAGGAACAGAATCACAGAAATGGAGATCACATGGAGGGTTATCGGTGGGGGAATTGGAGGGTAAGAGAGGGAAAAGGTACAGAGAAAAAGTAGCATAAATGGTAGGCAGAAGAAAGACAGGGGGAGGTTAAGAATAGTATAGGAAATGTAGAAGCCAAAGAACTTATATGACCCATGGACATGAAGAAGTAAAGGGAGGGGAATGTGGGTGGAGGGGGTGCAGAGGGCACAGGGGAATAAAGGGAGGGAAATGGGACAACCGTGATAGCATAATCAATAAAATACATAGTTTTTTTTAAAAAAGGAGACACTTACCTACAGGGGAGGTCCCATAAGACTTTCAGCTCATTTCTCAAAAGAAACTTTGCAGGCAAGAAGGGGCTGGAAAGAAGTAAAAAAAAAAAAAATCTCTGGTTCTATTTTACTTGTTTGTTTGTTTTGTTGATTAGGTTTCACTAAAAGGTGAGATCACATGGTATTTGTCTTTCGTTTTCTGGCTTATTTCACTTAGCATAATGCTCTCCAGTTCCATCCATGCTGTCGCGAAGGGTAGGAGCTCCTTCTTTCTCTCTGCTGCATAGTATTCCATCACGTCAATGTACCATAGTTGTTTGATCCATTCGTTTACTTACGGGCACTCAGGTTGCTTCCAGCACTTGGCTATTATAAATTGTGCTTCTATGAACATTGCGGTGCCTAGGTTCTTTTGAATTTGTGTTTCAGGGTCCTTAGGGTATAATCCTAGCAGTGGAATTGCAGAGTCAAAATGCAGTTCCATTTTTAGTTTTCTGAGGAAATTCCATACTGTTTTCCACAGTGGCTATACCAGTCTGCATTCCCACCAACAGTGTACGAGAGTTCCCTTTTCTCCACAACCTCACCAGCATTTGTTGTTTGTTGATTTGGTTATGATGTCCATTCTGACCAGTGTGAAGTGGTATATCATTGTGGTTTTAATTTGCATCTCTCTGATGGCTAGTGATGCTGAGCATCCTTTCATATGTCTCTGAGCCCTCTGTATGTCCTCCTTGGAGAAATGCCTGTTCAGGTACTTTGCCCATTTTTTAATTGGCTTGTTTGTCTTCCTGGAGTGGAGTTCATGTGAGTTCTTTATATATTTTGGAGGTCAAACCCTTGTCCGAGGTATTATTTGCAACTATATTTTCCCATATGGTTGGTACCCTTTTCATTTAGCTAATGTTTTCTTTAGCTATGCAGAATCTTTTTATTCTTATGACGTCCCACCTGTTTACTCTTTCCTTTATGTCCCTTACTCTAGGGCATATATCAGTAAAAATATTGCTGCATGGAATATCTGAGATTTTCTCCCTATGTTCTCCTCTAGGATTTTTATGGTGTCACACCTTATATTTAAGTCTTTTATCCATCTTGAATTTATTTTTGTATATGGTGTAAGTTGGTGGTCGAATTTCATTTTTTCGCATGTAGCTGTCCAGATCTCCCAACACCATTTATTTTAAAAGGCATTTTAAAAAATATTTTCTTTGCCCGGCTGGTGTAGCTCAGTGGATTGAGCATGGGCTGGGAACCAGAAGGTCCCGGTTCGATTCCCAGTCGGGGCACATGCCTGGGTTGCGGGCCAAGTCCCCAGTGAGGGCCATGTGAGAGGCAACCATACATTGCTCTTTCTCCCTTCCTTCTCCTCTCTCTAAAAATAAATAAATAAAATCTTTAAAAAATATATTTTCTTTATTTATTTTTGGAGAGAGAGGAAGGGAGGGAAAGAGAGAGGGAGAGAAACATCAACGTGTTTTGCCTCCCACACACCCCATACTGGGGACCTGGCCCGCAACCCAGGCACGTACTCCAACCCAGAATCAAACCAGGAACCCCTTGGTCTGCAGGCTTGTGCTCAATCCACTGAATCACACTAACCAGGGCTCAACACCATTTATTGAAGAGGCTATTTTTACTCCATTTTATGCTTCTACCCCCTTTGTTGAATGTTAATTGACCATAGTGACTTGGGTTTATTTCTGGGCTTTCTATTCTGTTCCTTTGATCTATATGTCTGTTCTTATGCCAGTACCAGGTTGTTTTGATTACAGTGGCATTGTAATAATACAGTGTGATATCAGGTATTATGATCCCTGCTACATATTTCTTCTTTCTCAAAATTTCTGTGGCTATTTTGGGTCATTTATGGTTCCATATAAATTTTTGAAATATTTTTTCTAGATCTGTGACATATGTCATTGATATTTTAATAGGGATTGCACTGACTCTATAAATTGCTTTGGGTAGTATGGACATTTTGATGATGTCACTTCTTCCAATCCATGAGCATGGTACATGCTTCCATTTGTTTCTGTCTTCCTTAATTTCTTTCTTCAGTGTTGTATAGTTTTCTGAGTATAGGTCTTTCACCTCCTTGGTTATGTTTATTCCTAGGTACTTTATTTTTCTTGTTGCTATATCAAATGGGATTTTTTTCCTGATTTCTGTTTCTGATATCTCATTGTTGGTATACAAAAATGCCTTTGATTTCTGAATACTGATTTTGGATCCCACTCTTTTGCCAAATTCACTTATTAGGTCAAATACTTTTTGGTGGAGTCTATAGGACTTTCTATGTACATTATCATGTCATCTGTACAAATGCATAATTGCACAAACATCCTTTTTTGTTATGCTCTATTACTGAAACTTCTTTTCTTCATACTGGTTTTCACTAGTTTTAAATTTTGTTTTATTGTTTATTTTCTCAAACAGCCTTCCACTAGAATGTCAGCTTCATGAGGGCAGGGACCAAGTCCATATTATTCAATCAATGTATACCAGTCCCTACCATAGTGCCTTATACATAGTAGGTACCTAATAAATATCTGACAAAACAATGAGTTAATGTAAAAATCTGTCCAGAAAAAGTCCAGCTATTATTAATATAATGACAATGGTTTGTGTGACATCGATGTAACATGGCAGCCAAGGAGAGTGGACTGGAATGCACATATATGAACAATGACAACTTCACTGTACTAGTCAGTGGGGATGGTAGACACCATTGAGTGAGCATGTGTACTATATGGCCATCCCTTGCTCCTTACTGAGCAAGTAGAGCAACAAATCTGCATAAAATTTGCATGAAGCTTGAACACTCCTCTGCAGAAACTATTTGGCTGATTAAGAAGGCCACGACTATGGGCAACTGGTGATTGGCAGCTTCATCATAACAATGTGCCCACTCAAGCATGTCTTATACAGAGGTTTTTGGTAAAATATCAAATCACCCAGGTGACTCAGCCACACTACAGGCCTGATCTGGCACCCTGAGACTTCTGGCTTTTCCCAAAACTAAAATTACCTTTGAAATGGAAGAGATTTCAGACCATCCATGAGATTCAGGAAAATACGATGGGGCAGCTGATGGCAATTGGGAGAACAGTGTGAGGTCCCAAGGTGCCTACTTGAAAGGGGACTGAGGCGTCATTGTCCTATGAATAATGTTTCTTGTATCTTGTATATTCTTCAATAAATGTCTCCATTTTTCATATTACATGGCTGGATACCTTCGGGGCAGTTCTCGTATTTGAGGCAACCGAGTGGTAATGTCAGACAGGAAGTGTGATATGTATATTGAGGAGTTTAAGGTAGAGATTTGGCATGAGTCATAGAGATATTTATTGTAGTGGACACCTTGGGAATGAATGAGATTTACCTAGCAGTGAGAATAGAATGAAAGCACAAGTGGGTCTAGCAACAAAATTGAAAAAAGTCTAATATTTAAAGATCCACTTGGAAAAAATGAACAATCAAACCAGTGTGAGAATAAAGAAATGCTTTTATAGTCAAATGAATCAATTTTTTTCATTCATGCCATCTGGATTTTGTGTGAGGAAGTTGTTTTGACTCTACCTTCAAAATATGTCCAGAATCTGACTTCTCATCATTTCCACTGCTTTCCCCTCAATTCAATGTACTATTACAATCATCTCTTCACGGTCTCCCTGCTTTCACCCTTGCTGCCTAGAGTGTATCCTGGCACAGCAGCCAAAGTGATCCTGTTATGAGGTAAGACAGATATGTCACTCTTCTTCCCAAGGCGCTCCAGTGGCTCCTGATTTCAATCACATAAAAGGTGAAAGACAGCAGAATTTTCCACCCCCAAATAAGTCTCTGGCATAAGAATTATTTTGAATGTTGCCCTGGCTGGTGTGGCTCAGTGGATTGAGTGCCAGCCTGCAAACCAAAGGGTCGCTGGTTCAATTCCCAGTCAGGGCATATGCCTGGGTTGTGGGCCGGGTCCCCAGTGTTGGGGGTTGGAGAGGCATCACCATATCGATGTTTCTCTCCCTCTCTTTCTCCCTCCCTCCCCCCCTCTAAAAATAAATAAATTATTTTTAAAAAAGAATTATTTTGCACTGGTGGCTTTTTTTTAGCTGATGGTTTTATGAAACAGCAGACACAGGAAAAGCTCTGAAACCTTAGTAGAAGTTATACTTTGTTAAAGACATTTACCTTTATATGGGAAATCTGCATTGGTAAGGGTATCTCCTTCTAGGTAGCAAGAAGAAGATTACCAAATCTCTTGAAACTGTCATTACTGGAGAAGGGCAGGATTTAGGTCTGCAAAACAACCATGACTTTGTTTGCTGTGATTTTCCTGATAACTTCCCATAACTGCCTCCCTTGCCCCAATCTTCTTTTGCCTTTAACTGAAGATGGTATTTAAGGTAATAGATTGAGTCATTTTGGGTAATTATTCAGTTTTCCTGCATCTCTCCCATGTATACAGGAGATTTACATGTTATTAAACTTCTGTTTTCCTCATGTTAATCTCTCTTTTATTACAAGAGGGTCTTAGACAGAACCAAGAAACACAGAGGGAAAATTATTTTTCCTCCTTGACAAAGGTAAAGTCTTTAGTCTACAAAGACCTGTGTGATCTGACTCTACTGCTCCTTAAGAACCTTATTTCTTACTACTTTTGCATCCCCTCACTCAGTTTCAGCCACACTGGCCTACTTGCTGTTCTTAGAACATGGCAGGTAGCAGATATGCTTCAGTCTTCCTGACATGCTCTTCCCCCACAGGACTTAGTCCTTCTTCTATCATTGCTTCAGTGCCACCTTCTTAGTGAGGCCAACTTTTATCACCCCTTTTAATTTTGCATGCTTCCATTCCTGTACTCCTAACGAATGCTACTTACTATGCTTTTTTCTTACATAGCATTTTTCATCTTCAAATACTCTTCATAATTTATTTATTTGGACTATTGTTTATTATCTATTTCTCCTCACTAAAATGTTAGCTCCAGGTAGGAAGGGACTTACGTGTTTTTGTTCACTGATATATTTATTCCCAGCATCTAAAACTTCTGGGACATAAAAGGTACTAAATAAATATTTGTTAAATGAATGAACAGATAGGTGGTCCTCATAACAAGATTATAAATGCATCTACCTATTTTTCTTCTAATATCTATCTTTTACATTTAAATCTTTGAGCTAGAATTTATCTTGGAGTAAGAAGTATGGTATGAATTCATATTTTCCCTTTAAATGGCTCTCATCAGAGAGATGCAAATTAAAACCACAATGAGATACCACTTCACACTGGTCAGAATGGCCATCATAGCCAAATCAACAAACAACAAATGCTGGTGAGGTTATGGAGAAAAGGGAATCCTAGTACACTCTTAGTGGGAATGCAGACTGGTATAGCCACTGTGGAAAACAGTATGGAATTTTATCAGAAAACTAAAAATAGAACTGCCTTTTGACCTGGCAATTCCACTACTGGGACTATACACTAAGAATCCTGAAACACCAATTCAAAAGATCCTAAGCACCCCAATGTTCATAGCAGCACAATTTACAATAGTCAAGTGCTGGAAGCAACCTGAGTGCCCATCAGTAAATGAATAGATCAAACAACTATGGTACATTGACGTGATGGAATACTATGCAGCAGAAAGAAAGGAATGAGCTCTTACCCTTTGTATGGATAGAACTGGAGAGCATTATGCTAAGTGGAATAAACCAAACAGTGAAAGACAAATACCATATGATCTCACCTTTAACTGGGACCTAATCAACAAAACAAGCAAGCAAACAAAATAGAACCAGAGACATTAGAATTAAGAACAAACTGACAGTAACCAGAGGGGAGGTGGGAGGGGAGAATGGGGGACAAGGAGTAAGGGTTGTAAAGGAACACATATAAAGGACACATGAACAAAGAAAAAGGGGGATAAGATTGAGGGTGGGAGATGGGGATGGTTGGGGAGGGGGAGAGTGGTGGTGGGAAATGGAGACAACTGTACTTGAACAATAATAAAAAATATTAAGAACTGGAAAAATAAGTGGCTAATTGTCTTGACACAATTTATTGAAAAATCTATTATTACTCCCTCTCTTTCTTTGAAATATTTTATTAGGCATAACTTGGTTCCTTTTAATCAAGTATTAAGTTTGGTTAAAATACATCATCTCCTTCATCATGGAGAAAGATACAGTAGAATTATATCTTCATTCATTCAGCCAGTTCCTATATAGATATCAGAATTATATCTTTTTGAAATAGTTTCATTCCTTGCTTGTTGTAGCTAAGGCTATCTTCTGGACAGTGGCTACTTAAAAGTGGTTTGGAAAGTCTCCCAATCTTTAATCACATAAAATTCTTTCCTCCCTTCCTGTTTTTTTCCTTCATAACAGATAACAGACATTTTTAGAACATATTGGCAGGATATTTTTCTGTACTTTGGAAAAGAGGCATGACTAGATGCAGAGTCACCTTACATCTGCCCTTCATGTAAAAATGCAAGTCTGACGGGAGAGCTTCAGTATACTTACTCAGAGTGATTTCTTTGATTAGTTGATGACTGGAGATTATTTCTTAATCATTTAACTGGTTGAAGCTTTTAAAGCTATGTTTTCATTTTGTTTCATTGTTGTTTGTACTAATTTAAAAAGGTGAGCTCTCTGCAGATACTTTGGGATTAAGGACAAAACCATCAGTATTCAACACTTAATTTACTAGGTATGCATCTCATAATAAGTGTCATGGAGTATAAAAAGAACTTGCAAGTCATTTAGCCAACATTCATTTACCATGGATTATATTCCAAGGATACATAGTAGCAAAGCAATATTGCTTGACTCAGTTTATCTGTCAATCATTGAGATGGTATCTGGAGCGAAATAATGTGTCAAGGGAAAATTACAGTAAAGAGAAAATTAAACTTCCGGCCAAGATGGAGGCACAGGTAGACACTCTGTGCCTCCTCGCACAACCAAAAGAAGGACAACAACAAATTTAAAAATAAAAAACAACCAGAACTGAGAGAAAATCAAACTGTATGGAAGTCTGACAACCAAAGAGTTAAAGAAGATACATTCATCCAGACTGGTAGGAGGGGCAGCTGGGCAGCTGGATGGAGAGGACTTGCAGCAAGGCAGTGGCTGGAGGCCCGGGGCAAGCAAGGTGGTGTCTGGTGGAGCAGGCCAGGCGGTGGCTTGTTGACTGGGCGATCCCACATTCTTGTGCAGATAAACTGGGAGGAACAACTGGGGAGTTAGACAGACCATACAACCCAGGGTTCCAATGCAGGGAAATAAAGCCTCAAAGCCTCTGACTGAAAACACCTGTGGGTGTTGAGGAGGGAGCAGGAGAAACTCTCACCCTCACAGGAAAGTTCATTGGAGAGACCCACAGGATCCTAGAATATACACAAGCCCACCCACCCGGGAATCAACACCAGAAGGGCCCAGCTTGATTGTGGGTAGCGGGGAAAGTGATTGAAAACCAGCAGAGAGTGGAGCAAGCAGCTCTGTTCCCTCTCTGACCCCTCCCCCACATAGAGCATCACAAGGCAACAACATGGTTTACCCCACCCTGGTAAACACCTAACACTCCACCCCTTACTACATAACAGGCATGCTGAGGCAAAAAAGAAAGAAAGAAAGAAAAAAAAATTGGCCCAAATGCAAGAACAGATCAAAACTCCAGAAAAAAATACAACTACTTGGTTAAGAGATAGCCAACCTATCAGATGCACAGTTCAAAACACTGGTAATCAGGATGCTCACAGAATTGGTTGAAAGTTAGTCGCAAATTAGATGAAAAAATAAAAGCTATGAAAAGAGAAATAAAGGAAAATGTACAGGGAACCAACAGTGACAAGAAGGAAACCAGGACTGAAATCAATGTTGTGGACCAGAAGGAAGAAAGAAACATTCAACCAGAACAGAATGAAGAAACAAGAATTCAAAAAAATGAGAGGAGGTTTAGGAACCTCTAGGACATCTGTAAACATTCCTACATCCAAATCATAGGTGTGCCAGAACGAAAGAAGGAAGACCAAGAAATTGAAAACTTATTTGAAAACATAATGAAGGAGAACTTCTCCAACCTGGCAAAGGAAATAGACTTTCAGAAAGTCCAGAAAGCTCAGAGAGTCCCAAAGAAGTTGGACCCAAGGAGGAACACACCAAGGCACATCATAATTATATTGCCCAAGATGAAAGATAAGGAGAGAATCTTAAAAGCAGCAAGAGAAAAGGAGATAGTTACCTACAAAGGAGTTTCCATAAGACTGTCAGCTGATTTCTCAAGAGAAACTTTGCAGGCAAGAAGGGGCTAGAAAGAAGTATTCCAAGTCATGAAAGGCAAGGACCTACATCCAAGATTACTCTATCCAGCAAAGTTATCATTTGGAATGGAAGGGCAGATCAAGTGCTTCCCAGATAATGTCAAGTTCAAGGAGTTTCATTATCACCAAGCCCTTATTATATGAAATATTAAAGGGATTGATCTAAGAAAAAGAAGATAAAAACTATGAACAGTAAAATGACAACAAACTCACAGTTATTAACAACCGAACCTAAAAACAAAACAAAACAAAAACAAACAACTAGAACAGGAACAGAAGCACGGAAATGGAGATCACATAGAGGGTTATCAGCAGGGGAATGGGAGGGGGGAAAATACAGAGAATAAGTAGTATAAATGGTAGGTAGAATATAGACAGGAAGAGGTTAAAAATAGTATAGGAAATGTAGAAGCCAAAGAACTTATGTGTACAACCCATGGACATGAAGTAAAGTGGGGGGGGTGTGGGTGGGAGGGGGCGTGCAGGGCAGAGGGGAATAAAGGGAGGGAAATGGGACAACTGTAATAGCATAATCAATAAAATATATTTTTTTTAAAAAAGAGAAAATGTAATATAAAATAAAATAAAGAGAGAGAGAGAGAGAATGTAACTATATTTAATGATAACCCAAAGAAAGAAGAGAAAGAAGTAAAGGGGAAAATGTAGACCACAGGTGGCAAACACAAGGCCTGTGGGCTGAATCCGGCCCTCCACGTTGTTTCATCCAGCCCGGCACCTTGGTTCTACCCGGCAGCAGCACTGAGCTGTTGCTTAACTGTTCAGGAGTAGTTACATTTGTACAGTCCTAAAATTACATTCGGCCCTTGGAGGGCAACTGCGAGTCTGATGTGGCCCCCAGTGAAAATGAGTTTGACACCTCTGATCTAGACCATCTGCAGGGAGGAGGAATGGGATTCAGCAATTAGTTTTGGCCACCTGCTTAGTGGACTTCATGTTGGCCAGAGTCCCTTACACTCAGCGTAGCCACATCTTCTATCTCTAGGATTACATCAGCTATACCCTGCTTCTTGCCCCTGTTTCCCCCAATACAGTCTCTGGACTGTAGCCTCCATGATCTCTTTAAGTCTGGACCTGACCATCATGTCTCAGTTGACTGGTCATTGTCCAACAGAGCAAAATGTCACTGATTCGATTCCAGATCAGGGCACATGCTTGGGTTGTGGGCCCTGCCTGTCCTTGGTTGGGGGCATGTGAGAGGGAACCGATAGATGTTTCTCTCTCACATCAATATTTCTCTCCCTCTCTCTCTCCCTCTTTTCCCCTCTCTCCAAAAATAAATAAATAAAATATTAATGTTTTTATTTTTTAAAAAATTTTATTTATTTACTTTTAGAGAGAAGGGAAAGGAAGGAGGAAGAGTGGGAGAGAAACATCAATGCATGGTTACCTCTCGTGCACTACCTACTGGGTACCTGGTCAGCAACCCAGGCTTGTATTCTTGATTGGGAATTGAACAGGTGACCCTTTGATTCATGGGCTGGTGCTCAATCCACTGATCCACACCAGCCAGGGCTGTTTACTGATTTGAGAGAGAGAGGAAGGAGAGGGAGAGAGAGAGAGACACACACACAGAGAGAGAGAGAGAGAGAGAAAGGAACATCTATTTGTTCCACTTATTCATTCCTTGGTTGTTTCTTGTATGTGCCCAACTGAGCTAGGTTTTAGTACCTTTTTTAAAAATTTTCATTTATTTATTTTTAGAGAAGGAGGAAGGGAGGGAGAAAGACAGGGAGGGAAACATCAATTGATTGCCTCCCAAATGTGGCCTGTCTGGGGACCTAACCTACAACTTAAGGCATGTCCCCTGACCAGGAATCAAACTAGTGACCTTTTGCTTTGAGGAATGAGGCCCAACCAACTGAGCCACACTGGTCAGAGCATTTATTACCGCTTCTAAACCGACAATTTAGCCCTGATCTCTGAGGATCAGATTTATCACCCCCTACATCCCCAACTCTCTTCTCTGCAACCATTTTGGTAAATGACCATCACCTACTACAGATTTCCCATTTCCTCAATCCCAACCCCCCTCCTTTCCGGTCTGATTCATTAGCAAATTCTGTTCATACCACCTGCCGCGTACACCCAGCAATTGTTCTTTTCTCCCAATGTCTACTGCCACAACCCTAATCCAAGTCACCATCCTCTCTCCTGATCTATTTGCACTATGACACTCGCCAGCGCAGTACCTTCTTTGGGATGGCGCTGGCACTATGGATGAGAACGTGCACTTGTATGCGGGGTTGTTGTTCATTTATGGCCTTGGAGAGGAATCCCTTTGAATTTTAGCAGACACTGCTGTGTGTCCCTGCTTCCACACTTAAGCCCTGCAATCTTTTAATGGATTCGAAGACATTCCTGGCTACCTTGACTCCCTCATTTTATGACACTTAAATTCCTATCACCCTGGATCTCTTTCTGTCCCTTGCTTGATACGTGGAAACGCTTAACCTCACTTTGTGCTTAGCGCTCTCTTCCTGAAAAGCTCTCTCCTCAGCTTTCCTATAGCTGGTTCCTTTTTGCCTTTCAAATCTGATCTCCAAAGTCACCTCTTCAGGTAGACCTTCCCTGACGTATAAATCAAATTTGGTCTCCCAAATACTGTCCATCAAAGCACCTAGTTTATTTCCTCCCTTGCACTAATCACAACATGCAATTGTTTTATTAATTGGATTTATTTTTTCTTTTAGTTATTAAAGAAACTATAAAATCTTTTTGTAATCCCTCCTCCAGTAGGATAGGCAGATAAAATACAGAATGCCCAGTTAAATTTTAAGTTCAGATGAACAATAAATAAGGTTTCTTTGTACATGCCATTGGGGCATATTTACACTGAAAAAATTATCTGAACTTCAAACTAACTTGGTGTCCTGTATTTTTATTTGCTATATCTGGCAGCCTTACCATGGATGTGTCTTACCCTTGTTTCGCTTGTTCCGGGTTATATTCTCATGGCCAAGCCCAGAGCCTGCCATTTAGGTGCTCAGTTTACCTGCTGCCATTTTTATGTTGTTTTCTTCCCATCGGATATTTATTTATCAGAATTTGCCCATTCACTGAAAATTCTTGTTAAAGATGTTTTGGTAAAATATATTTTATTATCTAAATTTCTTTGTTTTCCATTTCTGCAAAATTGGTATAGGAATATCTACCCTAATCACGCTAGTTTTGAGAATTAAGTGAGGTGTGGGGTATTAAAAGTTTAGCATCCTGCCTGGCTCAGTAGAACATGCAATAATTTCAGTTCTTTATTAACTGCGGCCCGCGAACCATTTTAGCGGAGAGCAAAAACGCGGGTTTGGGGGATTACGGGTGGGGGTTGGGAAGACGGTTAAAACCTGCGCGGGCCAAAAAAACTACGAGCCCGGAAAAGGGGCGGAGGTAAGAGTGAATGATACAGAAGATAGCCAATGGGGAGACTGGGAACTCTTCCCCCCCCCACCTCCACTCTTTGCGCTTCAAATTCTAAGCTTCGTTTTCATCCGGGTCCTTCAGCCTCGTTCCCGGGCACTATAAAGTTTGCTGTCTCCTTTGTTCGCCCTCGTTGCGCAGTAGTTCCAGCTGGTTCTATCTTCCGTCTTGGGAGCCAACGGCCCTCCCTCGTGCTGAGCGGCTAGGAAACCCCTGTCGGTGAGCTCGTAGGAGCTTGAAACCGTCGTCACCCCTCCGGTAAGTGTATCCTTTCATTGGCATTTTTTCAGCCACTCTTGCCATTTTAGAATTACGGATTATCTCCCAGGAGATGGGGCTGGCGGGCGCCATTTTAAGAACCCTAAGGTGTCCACCTATTTAGTTACAGTTGCAGTTCTTGGAGGGATACAAATGTAGGAGTCATTTTGGTTACATCACGCAAGAAAGTTTGGCTGTCGCCTGCGGGGGTGGTAGCGGAGGTCAGGGCTGCAGCAGGACAAGGAGAAACCGCGCCACCGCGGTACCTGCATTGGGATGGCGCCGGCAATATGGATGGGCACGTGCACTTGTACGCGGGGTCCTTGTTCACTTACGGCCCTCGAAAGGAATCCCTTTGAATTTTAGCAGCCATTGCTGCGGGTAAAAGTTACTCCTCTGACCGGTGTCGGTTGTTCTGGGTTGAGTCCAAGTGTCGCCATTTTGTGTTTTCCATGCTTTTTTTTTTTTTTTCCTTCCATTTAAAAAAACTTATTTTTAGGGGGAGGAGGAAGAAAGGGAGAAAAGTATCAGTGTGTTGTTACCTTTCTCATGCCCACAACTGGGGAGGTGGCCTGCAACCCAGGCTTGTGCCCTTACTGGGAATCGAACTGGTGACCCTTTTTGGTTCGCAGCCCGGCACTCAATCCATTGAGCCGCAGCAGCCAGGGCTTCACGCAGTTTTTAAAGATGGTTTTTAATTGGGTTCTGCTGCAGTCATGGAATGTTGAGCGATACAGTTAGGGTTTTCACGTGCCGTTATTTAATATGAAATAATTTTTGACTCTTTAAAGTTTTTGTGAGTTTTTCCGTTGGCCAAGGGCTGGGTTAAAAGAATAAACAGAACTTGCCTCAAACTTTAAATTTCTTAATCAATTTAATATGGACTCCTAATGCGGAAATACAAAGTTCTTGGGACAGGGCTTGGTTTTAAGGACCGGCATCTGGTTTGTGACCTTGAATGAGTCAATAGTCTTTAGGGTAATTAAGATGTAACTGTATCTTTAAAAGGCTGGAAATCCGGGATTAAACCGAAAACTTTGTCAAATGTTGAGTAGCCGTTACTTGACTAAAAGTGCAAGGTGGATTAAGGGTAAAGGCATAAATTAAGTTGGTCCTTTTAACCAGTGTAATGGAAACTGCTATGGCTTAACTAATTAATTTGAATTTCCTGCTGATGCTTAGAAAATATTGCTTTTGGTGTCTTTAGTTATTAAGGAGTAGTGGTTTCAGTGAAACAAGAAAAATAGGCCCCAGTAAAAACGTGACCGATAAACTTGAGGAACTTTTCTCGGGGAGATAATACTATACTCTTTTTCAATAGACTCTCATCAGGGGGTAAAATGGTTGAAGCGGATCGCCCAGGAAAGCTCTTCATTGGTGGCCTCAATACAGAAACAAATGAGAAGGCCCTTGAAGCAGTATTTGGCAAATATGGACGAATAGTGGAAGGTGAGTTTATCTGAAAGTATTTGCTGAGCTGTTTTGTAATTTAAAAGGGAAGCTATGATGAATTTAATTGCAATGATCATCTGAAATGATAGTTTTGTCCTCTAAGAAGTTCTGAGCTTTATTTTTTAAAGATTCATTTTTCTCATTTCATTCTTATTAGAATAACACTTTTTTTACCCCTGAAAATAACTTTTTTAGTACTCTTGATGAAAGATCGTGAGACCAACAAATCAAGAGGATTTGCTTTTGTCACCTTTGAAAGCCCAGCAGATGCTAAGGATGCAGCCAGAGACATGAATGGAAAGGTGAGATTGTCTGCACACTGATAGTGTTTCCTAGTGCATAAAATAGCACAGTGTTAGCCAAGTCTGGCCTAGGGCATCTCTTGAATTTTGTTTTTGAGTGTGTACCTTTCCAGGACCCTGTGATTTTAACCCTTTGTAATTTTATAATCAGATTTACAGATTTCACTGTAACAAGAGTTCAGAATATTGTGTTTACTTTATCTGGGATTTGTAAACTGCTTTAGTAACTTGGCTTTTATTTTGGGTTACTAGTTTTGATAGGTTGATAGCTGGCCTTGTAGTGCAGTGGATGTACCATATTTGCTTCAAACCATCAGTAGTAGACTTAAATACTAGTAGGCATTTTAAGTAAATGAAAAAGTAGTACTATATTTTGTTTTTCTTAATTAGTGAGTAAAATTTATAATTATATTTTGAAGGGCATCAGTGTTACAGTGCACAGTGGATCTGCCATTTTTTTTTTAAACCTTGATGTAATTAACCACTTTGATATCATTTAGTCCTTAGATGGAAAAGCCATCAAGGTAGAACAAGCCACTAAACCATCATTTGAAAGTGGTAGGCGTGGACCACCTCCACCTCCAAGAAGCAGAGGCCCTCCAAGAGGCCTTAGAGGCGGAAGAGGAGGAAGTGGAGGAACCAGGGGACCTCCCTCACGTGGAGGGCACATGGGTAATGACTTAGACCTATCTCAGACTTGGTGTATAACTTAGGGACTACAAACCCACACCATGTGTGCTTTGGTTAAGTCTTTGTTTAGAGGGGCCAGCTTTGGCAATTGAGAACACATGCTCATCTACTAAAGTGATAATGACTTGAAAACAATAATGTTTTTAAAATGACGGAAAATACACTATCTAGGTAGTTTTACTCTATTGGAAAAAAGCACTTGGCAGGAAAATTTTGATAGGCATAGGAGTTTGGGCACATTAAAATTTCATAGATGTTTGGCATATTAAAATTAAGGCTACCCTTCAGTTTTATTTTACTAGTCTATGTAGACTTCATTCTTAGTCTTGTACAAATGAAAATTAAAGCAGGATTCCCCAACTAAACAAATACGATATAGCAAAGATCTTTTTACAGCTTTTTCTTGACTCTTACAAGTATTGACATATTTCTCTTTTCTATTCTGTTGTAGATGATGGTGGCTATTCCATGAATTTCAACATGAGTTCTTCCAGGGGACCACTTCCAGTAAAAAGAGGACCACCCCCAAGAAGTGGGGGTCCTCCTCCTAAAAGATCTGCTCCTTCAGGACCAGTTCGCAGCAGCAGTGGAATGGGAGGAAGAGGTAAATAAATGTTCCATTAACAATATGTCCTATCACTATAACATAAAAGGTTGTTGAAAACAAAATATCTTGATTTACTTCTGTGTCGTATGTCACTTAATCACAAGTTTACATTGCCTGGGTGTAAATTCACATTTTAATTTTTTCTTTGGGTATATTTTAATAATGATTGTTTTTCCTTAAGCTCCTGTATCACGCGGAAGAGATAGTTATGGAGGCCCGCCTCGAAGGGAACCCCTGCCTTCTCGCAGAGATGTTTATTTGTCCCCGAGGGATGATGGATATTCCACTAAAGACAGGTAACAGAAAAATATAGTAGCTTTGTCTCACTAAATAATTAATGTATAAGGGAGGAGGAGCTTACCAAAAGCGTAAACCAAGTTACTTTTATTTTTGTAGCTATTCAAGCAGAGATTACCCAAGTTCTCGTGATACAAGAGATTATGCACCACCACCAAGAGATTATACTTATCGTGATTATGGTCATTCCAGTTCACGTGATGACTATCCATCAAGAGGGTATAGGTAAATAACTTCCCCTCGTGGTTTTGCTGTGAAATTTGATACTCTGGGGCTTACAGGTTTTTCTCTTTAATTTAGTGATAGAGATGGCTATGGTCGTGATCGTGACTATTCAGATCATCCAAGTGGTGGTTCCTACAGGGATTCATATGACAGTTATGGTAAGATACTGGTTTAGTGTCTTTGAATATCACCAGCTTGAGTTTTTAGGTTCATGAGCCAGTTTACTAGGCTGTGTGGTGCTTGCTTTTAAAGGGATGTTTGCTTGCTTTTAAGGGGGTAACTATAAGCTGGGCTTTTCCTAGTTTTGTGAGGGGCTTTTGGTTTTTTTTCTAATTTTTTTTGAGGCTGTTTGCTTGCTTTGGAGGGGATTTTGCTTGCTTAAATTGGCAGCCTTATGTGTTTTCCCCCAACAGTGAAAGTACAATTTAAAAATTTTATTAACAACATCAAATGTTTACCATTCCAATATGAAGGAAAGTCTACAGTTCAAAATTGCAACTTATCACTGGAAAGTGGCTGAGTGTCTACTATAAAATAACAAGCTGTCTGGAATATCCTCTTGAAATACACACCGTCTTCAGTCTTTTCAAACAAACATTAAAACCCATCCATTTCCATACCTCAGCAAATGAGCAAATCCCTGTTAATGGCCAGCAATGGCAGAGTTTAAAACCTCCCAGTTGAGAAAGTAAACGTTTAATACAGAAATTCTGTAAATTCAGATTTAAATGTTGTATATATACAATTTATAGTGTTGCCATATTACCTGACCATTGACCCTGCAGGTAACTCACGTAGTGCTCCACCTACACGAGGGCCCCCGCCATCTTATGGTGGAAGCAGTCGCTATGATGATTACAGCAGCTCACGTGACGGATATGGTGGAAGTCGAGACAGTTACTCAAGCAGCCGAAGTGATCTCTACTCAAGTGGTCGTGATCGGGTTGGCAGACAAGAAAGAGGGCTTCCCCCTTCTATGGAAAGGGGGTACCCTCCTCCACGTGATTCCTACAGCAGTTCAAGCCGCGGAGCACCAAGGGGTGGTGGCCGTGGAGGAAGCCGATCTGATAGAGGGGGAGGCAGAAGCAGATATTAAAAACAAAACTTTGGACCAAAGTCCCTGTTCAAAGAAACAAACAAAAAGTGGAACCTATTCTGTCATAACTACCCAAGGACTACTAAAAGAAAAAATTGTGTTACCTTTTTTAAATTTCCTGTTAAGTTCCCCTTCCATAATTTTTATGTTCTTGTGAGGAGAAAAGTAAAACATGTTTAATCTTAAGGCATTGCTTTCTTAAAAGCAAATGTTAAATGTGTTAAGGCTTGACTTGTGTACTAGTGTTGTAATTTTCCAAGTAAAAGTGTCCCTAAAGGGCCACTTTTAATTTTTTCCCAG
>PVJI01018788.1:0-32528 GCA_004026765.1 Micronycteris hirsuta
GATTTAGTGTATGTGTGGCTATTAATGTCAGTAGTTCAGTAGTATCTGGCGGACATACCAGAAAGGTCCAGGAGGTGGCAGTAAAAGCTAGGTAGTCATTTGAGAACTTCAAATTGGACCCAGCTTTATCAGCCTAATATTATTCAGCCTCTCCTGGCCAATTTACAAAGTGTTGAGGTGGAGTGGTGGAGGTGTTTCTTGACCAGAGAGAGGTGGTCTACCGAAGTGGCCATTCTTATTCCAGTTTTCATGATATCTCTGAGTTTTATCACTGTAAATTCTTTTCATGAAATTCTCCAAAATATTAAAAACTTCTTGATTTACTCTAGTTTTCAGTTTCCATATAGAACATGTTTTGAGGTATCGGCTGTGGATGAGAATGTCCCTGGACTTTAGCAGTGAATGTGTGCCAGCCTCTTCATTTCTGGGTAAGGAGGACTTGGCCCCTGTTGCCAGGGTGAGCAGAGCCCAGCGCCTGCTTGCGCTTCCAGCCCCCGGCCCTGCTGTGTCGCATCTCTCACTGTTGTGGAATTAGCTCTGTTTCAGGATCATCTTGCGTTGCCCTGATTGTCACATGGTACTTGGTTCTTTTACTCGATTTATACACTCACATCCCCCAAACAAAAGTCTGTTCAGGCAAAGCATTGTGTGTTCGAGGACTTGTGTTGGGGAGCGAGCCACATGGACAACTTAGTGTTGACAGTCGGAGCTCCCGGTTCTTCTGCCTGACACTCAGGCTCTGCTCTCCCGCCCTGCTGCTCTGCCCTTGTCTCTGCCCCCCTCTTTTTCCTGCCCTTCTCTCAGGGACAAACACCATCCCCTGCTTTCTTAGAGACTGCACCGCCCCTTGCCCTCCCCAACACACATGTGTGCGTGCACACCCACACTCATGTCCTCCTGCTCCCTCCCACACCGGGCCTTTTCATATCCTTGAGCTGGGTACACATCATTGCTGAGGTTTCCTTTACCTAGCTAACTCCTGCTTCAAAACAGCTCACTTCCCGGCCGGGACGCCCCCTCCAGCCCCCGTGGTGAAAATGAATGACCTTTGATTAGGAGAGAGAAGTTGAGTGTTCTAGTCCGGAATAGTCACCACCTTTGTAACACCAGGCAGATTGAGGGAGTTTAGACGGGCCCAGTGATTGTAAAGTGTTGTTTCAGTGCGAACTGTCCTCACATCAAGTTGTGATCAATGAGAAAATGGTGGTCATTTAATTCAAATCAATCCAACAAAGTTTCACGAAGCCTTCAGAGGCAATCACTACTCACTCATTCATTCTTCAGACCTTCCCGAGGCACAGGGGCCAGAGACCCCGAGGTGAAGTGGGGAGGCCCAGGGGTGGTCTTGTCTGCAGTTCTGGAACTGAGGAGAAATATTGGTATTAGTGATGAGAATTTGGGGTTCATAGCGAACAGGTGGCCAATAAAGATAGAGCTGTGTCGCTGGGGCCTTAGACGCACCCTGCTTTTCAAACCGTTCTCCTCCTGCGAGAGGGAAGCGGCGCAGAGTGCAAGCTGCATACTCTGAAAAATGGAAAGGAATCATCTTATATCCTTTAAATGGCCCCATTTTAAATCGCTTTCACATACCTCAAGCACTGTCACTGCAGCTGAGAGAATATATTGTAATGATTCTACAAGATTAAATAAATACATAGGTAAAGTTCTATAAATATAGATTAAACACACTTTGACTTTTTCCCCCTGAAATGCGAGCAGATTTGAGAATTACCTGAGGATTCATCCTTTGAGGGGGCTTTGGTAGCTGGCAGTGACTTCAGTTTTTTCTCTTCCACCGTGCCTTACCTTACAAAGCAGAGTGGTTAAGTTTTGCCAACAGCTGTTTGTAGCACGACTTTTTGGGGGGATATTTATTGTAGCAGAGCTCTCTGCGGAGAAGCTTGGGGCTTTGCTTCTCTGAGAGAGAGCCTCGGGTGGGGTCCAGGAGGCCGCCATCCTTCCCTCTCACGCCCGCAGAGCGTTGCTTCTTCACAGCGAAGTTGTGGCTGTCAAAACTATAGAGTCTTTAGCTAGTAAGACTAAAGTCAGCCCATTGGCACAGGGCTCATTTTAAATTCCCCGCATGTTATCCCTGCGGCCAGCTCAGAGTGTCAGAATGGGTCGGGGGCACGGCCCCTGAGCTCTGTCCCATGACCAGCAGGCTGCATGAGAGAGGGGTTTCTTCTCTATACATGACAGCCAGAACAGGGGAACACACAGCAGTGGAAAGGTAACCTCGCCAACCCCCCAAATTGCTATTTACACATTGATGTATGTTTTTAAACCTGGGGAAAGGGAGTAGGGGGTGGCTCTTCTCACTGGCAATTTCTCAAACTTGACTGAACATAACTGCTCAAGTAACTTGCTTTGCATTCAGATTTCAGGACTCTGGCCCAAACCTACTAAATCAGAACTTGTCAAGGAGTGGCCCAGGCATCTGTGATTAACTGCTATCCCTGGCGGTTCTTGGGACCCGATACATTTGGGAAGCACCGTTGTAACCGATGAAGACCGTGGTGGCATACCTTCCTGCAGGGAGACGCTTCTTCACAGCTGCCAGTTCCCAGGGCTTGGGGGACTGATAAGTGACTTTATTATTCTGCCTCGTGGTATCGCCCCTTCTCCTTTCTCTGATTCGCCCCTGTCCATTTTGTCCCTTCAGGGCTTTCCTCTGTGCTCACAGGGTGAAATTGTGCAGATTTAAGTCCTTTTGGCTCATTGTCCTCTGCAAATGTATTTGGTTGGTGGATGAGGAGGAAGCTGAATATTCCTGGCTGAAACTCAGCGTTTAGATAGGGGCTCTTAATGCCTCCCCTTTGAAAGCTTGGTGTTTTGGAAATTAAAAGCCTAAACGTGTAATTAACCCCCCGCGTATTCATCATCCAGGTTCAACAATTATCATCTGGACTCTCCTATGTTGTTTTGAAGCAAATCCCGGGCATCTTATCATTATCCACAAATATTTTAGTAGTCTCTTGAAAAGATAATAACTCTCATTTTCTTTTGTTTCTTAAAAGACTAATTTTTTAGAGCAGTTTAAGAGAGTTTCACTGCATAATTGAGAGGAAGGGACAAAGATCGCCCACGTAGCCCCAGCACCCACACACCAACCCTCCCCCCTCCCACGGCCAGCATCCGCATCACAGGAGGTGCATCAGCTGCAGTGGGTGGACTGGCCCCGGCTCGTCACGGCCACTCACAGTCATTAGAGTTCCTTGTTGGTGTTCTGCATTCTGTGGGTTTAGACAAAGGTATGATAACATGTATCCATTCACTTTTCTTTTGAACTTTAGAGTCGTATAAGATAAAATATGGCAGATTGTAACTATACCCCAATTCGACAGAGCCTAGGAGGAAGGTGGTAATTTATAGTTTTTCTCTGAAAGAGCTCGAAATGATCGCGTGGTTGAGTGGTGTTTCCCCATGGCATGTCCAGGTGTATGAGGTCATGGGGATAAGGGAGAGCGTTGGCAAGGGGCTTGGTGGTGAGTGAAGAGGTTTCGTACATGGTGAAGGTACAATAAAGCTCAGTGGGTGTACATTAGAATTCTTCTGAAAATCTTAACTGCTCCCTGGTTGGGGTTTAGGGGCCTATCCCTAAGTTGGCGTACTGAGAGGACTTTTTGGCTCAGCGCTTCAGCACCAGCTGTTGCTGAGATAATGTCTGTGCACCTTTAGAAATGGTGATGAAATGCCAAAAAAGCCAACCATTTGCCTTTTCCTTCTACAACATCGCAATGAGGGGAGAGGGATAAGATGTGTGACATCTAATGTTTATTTTGAAAACTGGGAACACAAACATATATCAGATAGTATAAATTCTCTTCTTTTCCCACTTTTTGGTGGCATTAACCATCCTAAGGTTTGTTAATATACAATAGAAAAAATTAATTTTTATACATTTTTCTCCCTGGATTTGAATCCTGAGATTATGTAAAATTAATGCAGTGTGAACCTGAAGCTACTCTGTGATGTACTACTGTGAACTTGACTGTTCAATGACAGATACCTGATGTGGCGTGAGGATGATTTCACGGTGCGTGCTTATGGAATGGGACAGGTGCCTGCCTGACGCTGTGGCATTTCCAAGGGTAGCAAGTTGTAGCAGTTCTTTAAAACACCTTCTATTCCCTGCCCGCCATCCCTCCAACCCCAATGTCCCTTAGAATACTGCAGCATTTGTTAGTGCTTGTCTGATCAATGATTGCGCCCAGGTACACAAGCATACGGGTAACTTCTTAGATGGCCCACGATGGCGTACCTTTCTTTTAGGCGAAGTTGATGTATGGGACTCTGAATTTGTGGTTACTTTAGGGATACAATTATTCACTTTCTAAAGGGATTCTTTCCTTCCTTGAAGGATTTGCAATAGAATACTTTAAGCAGTAGTTAATTTCCAATTCTTTTTGTACATAGATTTTAGAGAGCACTTCTACTGGGCCAAGTGAATTACACTGAAGCATCAAAATTGAAACAGAAATCTACACCCGGTCTCTACCTGAAAATTCGCTTGACAGAATTTTTGTGTCATTCTGGCCTGTGTAAAAACTCCTCCTTTCCCTGCATCACTGTATTAACTCTTATGTAGCTGTGCGTGTGAGGTATTTGTTCCGTTCTGGTGGGTGCGGTCTTCTTCCCTGTAGTTTTTGGATCGGGAAGGGCATTTGTAGACATAAATAAATAAACTCTTAGTTCAGCATGTCTGCTCTGTTATATTACTAGAGTTGTTTTTTGGTTTAACTTAAATTTATTTTGCCATATAAAAATGCTTCTGGAACACCTTGATTTTACTTTAAGATATAGTTTGTGAAGTATTCAGTATTTTTACAGGACATTTATAATTTGGATCTTGTGTGATATATTGTGTCTTATAATCTCTCGCACCAAGACATTAACAACATGTAATTAAAGAGGATGGGCAAATCGGCTTTAATACCTACCTAGGTAACTTTATTTCTCCCAAGCAACATATCCTTTTTTGAAGAGTGGCATTTTGGTGATTTTAAACCCTAAGAAGGAGAAAATATTCAAAACTAGATTTTCCAATAACTGATCGGTGCAAAGTTGAACTGTTTGGGAAGTAAACTCTCCTTCCGGTTCCTGAGTTAACGACGACTCAGTTTGGCAGGAAGAGGGTCCGGATCTCAAGTCTGTGGACGCGGAGGTGCTCACTGCGGGCACCGCCACCGTGCGTTTGTTTCTCGGATGTCTTTGCTCTCAGTGTGCTCAGTGTGCTCTGCATTTTATTTTCTGCTTGGACGGCCCCCATCACAGCCCCCCATTATTTTCTGCTTGCACGGCTCCCTTTCACAGCTCCTTCACCCTGTCACCTGGTCTGCTTCACACGGACTCCGTGTGGAGCCTGGTCTCAGAGTTGTAGTGTGTGATCTTGGGCAGATTTTGTAACCTTTCTGTGCCCAGGGTCCTGTCTGGAAAACGTGGGTAGTAACAGTATCCACAGAGAAGTGTGATGTGAGAATTAAACATGGTGACGCGCGTCGCTCAGCGTGTGGAGGTCACCATGAAAATCGGCAGCTGCTGTCACATGCCGAGATGCACTCTCAGAAGTGAGTGTGTTAGTGGCCTTGCCCTGGAAGTCCAGACTGTATTTTACACACACATGCACACCTAAGTGCACAGTGGATATTTGTTAGTGTTCTAACAGATGTGTGTAAGCCACTGTCTTCAGACTGTTGGCTGTCCCGGTGGCGCGGGCTTTGGTCCCACTTCTGATTTACATCCTTTCCTGCCTCTGTGAATGGACTGTAGGCTTGATGAAGGCAGGGGCCATGCCTCATTTAGTGTCTGGCAGACAGTTGGTGCTTGCTAGGTCTCTATTAAATGAATGCAAAAACAAGTTGTTAATTCTGTGTGGCACGTACTGAAGATACAAGGAAGAGGCCGTATTTGAACTGGCGTGGAAGGGTATGTGGGACTTTTCTGAGAGGGGAAGGAGCGATGGGGCATAAGGGCCGGAGGGAACGTGAGTGCCGAAGGGGAAGGGTAAACGGGGCTGTAACTGAAACCCACCCGTGAGTCCCTGAGGCTGGGCCCCCATGGGTTTGACCTCTAGTCTGCTTCTCATAGCCTGTAACTAGCGATTCGGTGGTCAGGCCCACAGTACATGCTCGCTGGACGAATGAATGTCATCTAGGATTGTTTTTTGGAGAGGAAGGGGTTAGGTTAGATAGAATCTTGAACTCTTGAAAATGAGACAATCTTTTAAATACAATCCCAGCAAAAAAAAATTTTAAGCATTGGAAAATAGCTACATTTTGTATTTTTGGATAGAACGAAAGCTAATTCAATATATGTATGTCAAATACTTTTAGTCAGAGTAGAGTCCTTTGTATTCTTCTGATGCCTTTCATCAATCACATTGTCTGCCTAGTGAGAGACTGCAGCAAAATCCTTAGGGTGAACCCTGAACCTTAGACCAGATCTTACAAGGGGGAGACTAATCTCTAGGTCAAGGGGAGAGAATAATGAGCTATGCATCTTTCACAGTGATGACGAAAATCAACAGCGAGACAGCAGAACTATTAAGCTCAGGTACAAACACAATTTTCTCAAATATTAAACAATACAGATATTATAACAATAATGCTTTAAAAACCATTATACATCTGTTTTTCTATAACCATGTGAATCAGTTATTAAAATATCAAGGAAAAAAGATAAATTTAAACCTTTTGTATCTTAATCCATAAAAATGTTCAATAACATGTATGTAGAGCACCTGTTGCATTTTGATAAATGTGTGGCTTCTTGTGCCTTCCATCCACGTTGGGGTAAAGATCCCCAATGACTTCATCTCCCATTAGATTTAGCCATAGTGTTAAAGTAAGCACCCATCAACCATTTCTTTAGCCCAGCTCTATATGAAAATACCAACAAATGGTAGCCACTCTGTGTAAATGGTGACTCATAAAAATGTAGACCCAGCTATGGATTTTAATTCGTATGCTTCAGCTATAATGACTGTGCAGAAATAGCATCAAATTAGACGCCGTGTGTGAGACAGGAGCAGCCTGTTTCCCCGGTCACGTGTTCTGTGGGCGGGAAGAAAACTCTCTGATGTCGTGTGCAGAGGCTCTGACGGCCTTCACCGCGCCCACCTTCCGAAGCCCTTGGGTGCCTTCGGTTCGTCAAGCCGATCATTTTTAGTTCTGGAAGCGCTGTGCCCTTCCATTGGTCATCTTTGCCTGTGTCCTGTCATTTCCAGCTCTGGGGGGTTTCTGACCAGTGTTTTAAGCTCAGCTCAGCAGTGCAACTGATGGTTCTTTTTTATTCAGGGTAGTCATATGCCCCCCAAGTGCTATTGCTGGCACATACATCCCCTTCTGGATGCATGTGTGTATATACAAACACGCCCATACGTATATACATACACCTGTACCTATATATTCACACACAAATGTCAGCTTTTTTCCTTGACTCTTGTCAGACATGTCTAAGAACGCTACAATTTCATACCCTGCCCACCCAGCAGGTGTGATTGTAGTCTGGTTTCCAAGAGTCTGGGGAACCTATTTGTTCAACTAGTCCTGAATGGAATGAATGATTCCTGCGCTTTTCTCCCTGCAGGACTCATGGCTTTCAGTTTGAACCACTATCTCCATCTCCCAAGCTGCGTATTCAGAAAATGGCTTACGTGCTTCTTCTGGCATGGTCGTGATTTACAGCCACACGCTGCATGGTAGTGACAGTCTTTCAAAGGTCCTCCTGTAACATCAGGAGGTCCAGACAGTAACTTTTTGCAGCGTTTGGATATTGTGAACAGTGCCCCCATGAACATTTGGGTATAAGTGTCTGTGCGGACATTTGTTTTCATCTCTCTCGGGCATATTGCTGGTCACATGCAACTCTGCGTGTGATCACGTGAGGAGCTGCCGAGCTGCATTGTAAAGTGGCTGCAACATCTTACATTCCTGCCAACAGTGCATGGTTGTTCCCGTATTTCCACCTCTTTGCCATTGGTTGTTGATTTGACTTTTTGATTTTTGCCATCCTAGTGGGTGTAAACTTACGTAAGGTTGAAAGGACTTGGGAAGGATTTTCCCTTTCTGATAGTTTTTACATGCAATATATGTTTTTAAGCATGCCCTTTTCTAGGATCTGTGGAAAACCCCCCTGCAAAGAGGTCCTATTGCCTGTCACAATAATAAAAGAAATTTCATATTTGTTAATCCAGAAATTTCCTTGGTCAAAACCAAGGTGGGAGTCTTTAAGAAACGTGGGTGCCGATGGGAAGGAGAAAGGAGGGAGGATGGGGCAGTGTGCGCAGGCGCGCTGGCCTGGGTGCCGCGTCTCTGCGGGAGACGCCCCGCTTCCTGCCCCACGTCTAATGGCCCCTCTGTCTTTCAGGAGGACTGGCGCTGGCCCAGGTGCTCTTCTTCTACGTGAAGTACTTGGTGCTCTTTGGCATCCCGGCCCTGCTCATGCGCCTGGACGGACTCACGCCGCCGCCCCTCCCGCGCTGTGTCAGCACCATGTTCAGTTTCACGGGCATGTGGAGGTCAGTGGTTTGGTACAGGGTGTCCCGTGGAGGAGCCGTGGCCCGGTCCACTTCAAAGGGCTGGGGTCACCATCCTCTCTCTGTCCCGCACTTAAGCTGCAGTCGGCACTTCGTTGTCTTCATTGAGGAGGACGATAATCCATACTTTCTGACCTCTCAAAAATATTGTCCGGCCCTGATGACGTGTGAGATAAGAAAGCCTGTCACCGAGACTTTGTACAATGCATAAAGGGTTGTGGCTGCAGTGCCCTCTTGCTAACCTGGGACGTGCTGCTATACAGCGGTTGTTTTATTGCTGTCTCCTTGAGAGTGACATCTGTATGTGTGGGACTGTCAGTGAATAAAATAGACGGAGGATAATAGCATGGCCAGCGTCAGCATTTACTAGCTCTAAGATCGGGGGGAATTTACTAAATCTCTCTAAGCTTCCATTTCTTATCTGTTAAATGATAATAATATAGCACCACCTCCAAGAGTTCTGAGCTGATAATAAAGATAATAAATAAGCTGATGCATTGAAAGCTTCTGGCATGTAGTAGATGTTAACAAATGTTCACTTTTACCCTTATGTTATTCCCACACTTGGTGCACATGGGTAGAGAGATGCTTATTCTAAGTTTTCTGACTCTTCTGGATTTTGCTCCCTAACCCAGTGTCGGCCTGGAGTCTGTTCCAAAAGATCCCTCAGCCCCCCGCTGTTTCTGATTGCTGTCTTCCAGGTGGGCTTGCTTGCGGCTCATCTTTCTTATTCCTTCCAGTGTGTACAAGTGCCAGGCTTGCTTTTGCAGTTGCAAATCTAATATAAGAACCTCAGGGTGGGGACTTGCACATCCATGGGAGTCACTGCCACTCCAGGTTTGCTCTCTAGGCACCTCTGTCTGCCTCACCCTAGTCTTGGCCCTGCTCAGAACTGCCATTTTGGCTCGTTCACGTGGCCCGTTCTGCCTTCTGTTGTATTCCTGTAGGCGGGAGGGACAAGACGCAGGTGGGGGAGGAGCTCAGAGTGACTATCACCATGTCTGATGTTGCTCTTAAAAGGGGGCGGGGGTGGATGGTACACAACAGGTAGATGCTGAACTTATCTAAGCCCATGAGAAAACATTTATTTTTGTCCAGTTTGCTTTTTGGGATTATAAATGTCATCTGACTATTGCAAGGGATGTCAAGTAATTGCTTCAATTTGTCCTTAATTACTTTGTCAAATATCATAGGTTGCCCAGTTTTAATGGCAGGGTTAGCAAAGGGACTATCTCTAGCCAAGGGGCCAGGGGGCGGCTGGAAGGCTCTGTTAACTTCTGACCTCCTCATGAGAGTAATTTGCTGAACCAGTGGGTCAGGGCTCAGCGTGTTTTGGGGGGTGTATCAAGTGCCGGTGTGCACTGAGCACCCTTCCTGTGTTCCTTGGTGTGAGTGCTCCCATGAGTGAATTTCTCGGGAAGCACGTTCTTCTAAAGGGCTTCCAATGTTGGCTGGCACCATAAAAAGCCACAACTTTGGGCAGGCAGGCCGGCTCCAGGCACCTGGCTCCTTGTCCGTAAATACCAGTGCGCCGAGTGTCGCAAGAAGCAGTTGAGACAGTTGACTATTTCACGTTCATATTGGTTGTCTTCTTGTCCTTTATTCTTTTAATTATTCAACTTACTGATTATTATTTTTTTTCCTGTACAAGACCCTCAGCGCCATACAGACCACAGAGGAGAGAGAGCATGTCTGCCGAGACCTTTGCTGTCCTTGTTCAGCACTGACCTTGAATAGCGCGGGCCCCGGGTTGTTGACACACACTCCTCCTGCTCAGCCACCACGTGGGCACGGGAGTGACAAGGAGAGGTTCCTCTGCGGGGAAGGCACCTGGGTGGCCCTGAGAGAGATTAGGTTCTAAAGGCTGAGGCTCACCGGACAGATGATAAAATAACACCCACAGTCTTTTCTAGGGGTGACCTAGCCTTTTGTCCCGGCTTTCTTTAGCTTTCATGGGTGCAGACGCCCCTTCACGTCAGTTTTTTGAAGGGTTTTCTGGTTTGACAGATGACACTTAGAAACCCTGGGTGTTCATTTTTTTGTACCCAGAGACCATTCCACATTAAGTAGCTGAATTAAGGGAGGGATTTTATCTCTCTCTGAGCTATAGCATGCAATTTAAGGCTTAGAAGTGGTTCTTTTAATTGATAAAAGAATAAAACTTATAGTTTATCTTTTGTGCTATTTGCAGGTATTCCTTGGCTCCTAGGGGGAGGCATACCGTGTTCATGGTCCGGGCATTCAGGGGCTGGGAGTGTACCCTAACTGTTCCCGGTCCCCACGCTCTCTCTTTTCTCTGTAAGAATGCACATCAAAGGGAAATAAGGTTTCGAGTTTGTAGTTTCTGTTTACACCTAACGTTGCACTAATATTTGTGGGGCATCCGTTGAGGCCTTACTGTAGACACAGAACTGCTCCCTTTCCCTGGATTCAGGTCTGAGAAGAGTGGAGTCACAGCCAATGTGACACCTGGGAATGCAGACTGTGCCGCGGGCTGTGGTCACCACTCCCACGGTCACACGGTGGGCAGGGCCGCTGGGGAGATGCGGCGGGGGATGTAAACACAGCCCGTGGAGATTGTTAGTGGTTACCCAAACTTCTAGGAGATCCACGCTGAATGAGGTTTAGAAGTGGTGATGAGAGATGAATAGTCAGCCTCCCATTTCAAAGGTGCCACACGCAACCCATTTCGGTCCACTCAGTGGTGACGGGAAGTCTTGGGGCCGGCAGCTGGCCATGTCCAAGGAGGCTGAGCTCTGCATCACAGAGCAGATGATACTGGCCACCAGCAGAGAGATCATGCTGCTCGAAATGATGGCTCAGGTTGATTGTAAAAAGCTGCTATTCACCCAGACAGCCTGCACCTGCATGTTAGGCTCTCCGATGGGCTTGTTTATTTATTTATTTTCTAGCTCCAATATTTGCAGGCCTACCGGACGCTAAGGCATATGCGTATTCCCACTTGCATGACTTTTTTATGGCCATATTGACCTGAGAAATTGAAAATTTCTGCTTAATTTTTGGGTTTCATGTTTTAATTTCAGTAGGCTGAGATCTGTAATGGGCATCTTTTGCTAGGAGTCATTAAAGATGATGTGGCGTGCCCAGGGTTCCAAATTAGAAATCTGATCATGTTCCCCTGATTTGATTTCCAGCCATGGAAGCAAAGTGAGCGAAGTGATAGAATTTTCCCTGGTGGCTGATGAGTTACGGGTCAGTTTCAATTATCTCGGGGACCTCGTACAGCTTGTCCTCTGCATTTCCTGAATTATGACACTCTCAGGTCTTCACAGGCAAACTCGTGCATCACTGCTTATCCCAGAGGAATCTGGGCACTGTGAGTGGCTGCTAGACCTGAAGATACAGGGCATGCTTGGCCTGAGCCCCTTCTTTCAGTGGGGACATTGATCACATGAGCTATTGGGTCATACAAGAGTTTAAGTCCCCAGGTGGAGGGTTGGCCCAGGCCTGTGGTAGATGATGAAAACCAAGCTGTACAGAACTTGCTGACTTTGCGTGAGTCCTTTTTTGAGTCACGTTTAGCCTAAGGTTGCAGGTCAGGAAGGCAGGCCCGGAAGTGGTGAAATATACACCCTCTCTACCAGCATTGGTGGGTGGAAAGCAGGGGCAGCGCGAACATAAAGGAGGAAAGATGGGGAAAAGCCTGCTGGTAAGAGTTCACTTTTTTGGGAGGCAGCCTAGTAACCAAGAGCCTGCTACTTACTAACTGTGCGGCTTGGGCAAATAATTAAAACGCTCTGAGCCAATCTTTTCATCTCAGAAATGGAGATATAATAGCATTTGCCTCATAGGGATGGTGTGAGGGTTGATTGAACCTGACGTATAGTTGATTTTCAGAAAGTGATAACTTCTTCCTTTCTTGCTTT
This sequence comes from Micronycteris hirsuta, assembly GCA_004026765.1. Taxonomy (NCBI): domain Eukaryota; kingdom Metazoa; phylum Chordata; class Mammalia; order Chiroptera; family Phyllostomidae; genus Micronycteris; species Micronycteris hirsuta. Next base: position 12,424 of record PVJI01018788.1, read on the forward strand.
TGAAAATCTAACAAAGCCAGAAGTGACAGAGATCAGCCCGAGGGAATGGGCCGGGCTGGTGAAGCAGTGGGCAATGATGGGAATGACTGAGTCCAGGCTCTGGTCCAGCTCTGAGTCTGGGGGAGTTGGCGGGGAGAAGTCACGGGCTCTGCCCTTAGGGGAAGGAGTTTGATCAAGTTGCTGTTGCCCCAGTTTCCTCATCGGTTGAATGAAAGGCACACTTGTCGTGAGGTGGTCTTTGCTCCCCTCCAGCTCAAGGCTGTCTGCGGCGCAGCCGAGGCGGACGGGGAGGGCCACAGTATGCTGGTGCTGAAGCGCTCCCACTCCCACTACCCGTGCGGCTGAGCAAGTTATTCATCTTCCTTATGCTGCCGTTTTCTGAGGTATTAAAATCAGGCTAGTCATAGTATTTGCCTTGTGGGGCAGTTGCAAGGTCAAACGAGGTCATCTACTGAAGCAGGGAACACAGAGCAGGCATGCTGTGGACCCCAACATGTCAGCTAAAAATCACAGTTACAGGTGTGGAAGTCAACTTTACACTGTTTGCTTTTTAACTTCCCAGAAAAGAAAGGCCTATAGGGAGGTGGAGGTGGCAGGTGGTTGGGATGGAAGGCATGGTTTTCAAAATGAAAAGAAGGAGTTTCCATGAGTTGTACCATGTGACCTCTCCTCACCCTATGGAGTTCTTTTTGCCAACAGTTTGTGGCTACTGGACATTTGTATGACCTCGCCTTTCTTCGTCAATCCTTCTCTATTATGAACCCATCTCAGTGGACTCAGAAAACATATTTCTTCTTCTGACAGTCACATTTCAAAACCCCCTCACCTCCAACACAGACAAGCATGAATCAAAGCGGACAGGCAACCGCGAGTTGAGGTATATTGTATTAACAACCATTATGTTTTGCTTCCTGGATTTACTTTTAATTCAGAGACAGTTCCTCCGGCCCCTTCTCCACTCTCTCTCTCTGTGGAGGAGTTTTCCGTTCACGTGCCATTGAGCGAACTCTCAGACCGAAGGCTTCTAGGGCAGGCAGTCTGACACGAGAGCACCAGGGCACCTTCCAGTGGAGGGCCCAGGTCTGGAGCCTGCCCGCCTCGGTTTGCATCCGGGGCGTCTCTGTGTGCCTAGTTTCTCCTCTGGAAAATGGAGATGTTATAATAAATACCTCTTGGAACAGACACCTGGTACTTTTCACGGCAACAGCCACCCCCCACAGTCATGGCTTCTTTCTGTGCTGAGACCCCACCAGACCGTTGGTTCTCTGAGGACAGTGATCAGACCTAATTCTTGTTTAACCCTGTGTCCCCAGCACCGTCCTTGGTGCCCAGCATTCAGTGGACACTCAGGACATCTTTGCTGAATGGTCACTGTCCTCTGAAATTTTGATCACCATATCTCAAGAGCACACTTTGCACGCACTTTGATCTGGCAGCCACGTGGTTTGTCTGTGGCACACGCTGACGTAGCCTTTTAGAGGGGCACCAGGCCCAGGTGCGCCCACTCTCGATACCCCTTCTGTATCTCCTTAGTTTTCTCATTAAGTGTTTTACGTGGTGTGCCAAAATATTGTGTCTGCTAGCAGTTTTCTTGAGAATGAATCTGCCTTGGAAGGAATGAGGAATGTACGCCTTTCGTAATTACTATCATTATTTTATCAGACATTGTGCCACATCTTTGATATCAGATGAGGGAGAAAGTTGAAAACTTAAAGGAGGAAAAGAGATTTATTTCAGACTTCGATGTGAAAGGGGAGTTTGACAGCTTTTTGTCCTGAGGGATGGGATTTTTCTGAGGGAGGTGTTGAAAGACGACACCCTCATCTCTTACAACAGAAGAAGCCGGATGCGAGGCTGAGAGTGCGACCCATCTAAGACGTCCTGGCGGCAGTGCTGGTGAGAGTGATAAGTGGCCCTGGCGACAGACGCTCTGGCAGCTACCGCAGCAGACACTTAGTGCTTACCTTGCGCCGGGCACACTGCTAGTGCTTTTACATATTTCAGTTATTTAATCTTTACAACACTCCTGTGACGTAAGCACTATTATCCCCACTTTACAGATGGTGAAACTGAGGCATGGAGAGGTTGGGTAACTCTCCTTAAGTCACACAGATCATAACCCAAGCCTGTGGCTCTAGAGCGCGTGCTCATAATCACTATCTCTTATTGCCTGTCTTGTGAAATGGAGCTGACGCGGATTCCTCCTCCAGGGCCTGCAGTGGGAAGCGTATGTAGCAGGATCTGGAACTTAGGGGTGCCGGAGAGTGATGATGGCTTTGCACTGACTCTGGGAGGGGAGATGGTGCAGGGAGTGGTGGGGGAGGGGTGCAGTGGGGCAGTGGGTCTAGATAAGGTCTAGCGAGAGAAAGGGAATCGCCAATTAAACTGAGTGACTGAGTGAGTGGGTGGGGTCGCGTCAGGGGGCTTCCGTTCTTAGGTTACATCCCTTTGGTGCGACCTAGGAACAGCTGCCCCTTTGGACGTGGGGAGGGGGCTTCGCCTGATGCCCACGTAGAACCTTGACTTTGTTTCTCCTGCCAGTGTCTCCTCCTGTGTCCCTTTGCCCGTGGCCACCCTGATGGCTGTCCTCCCTCTCTTACTCTGTCCTTTAGCTCACTTCAGGTTGGGTCAGATCTCTTTGCTAACAAGGACAGCCGCTGCGCCACGTCTGCCAGTCTCTGCACTCCTGGGCCCCAGCGTGCTCTCTGACTTCTGATTCACACCCTCCCTTCAGCAGACCGGCGTCCATGTTGCCACACCTCAGTTCTGAGGGTTAAATTCAGAGTGTAACTTGCTCTTTCTTTGAAATGTTAACGGAGATTTTGATGTATCAGTCTTATATTTATATTCAGTGAGGTCTCTCATTCTTTTCCTGTATAGTTTCTGCCTCGGTGGTAAGCTGAGAAGTCCCTCTTTTCTTTATTTTGTTGTATAGGACAGGAATTCCTGCTTTGAGGATCCGTAAGCCACTGAAACAGATTTTCTTTTGCTTCTCAAAAGCCTGCTCTCCATAGACTCCTCACCCATCATCTAGCATGCTGCTGGCACATAGTAGGTGCTCAACAAACAGATACTTCCTGAGTGAAAGATGAATGCCCCCCCGCCCCATGCCCTTCACTCCCTTGAAGAAGAGATAAAAGAAGAGCTGTCTTACGTGTGACGTTTGGGTTGATATGAGATAATTGAAAAAGGAAGGCATGCATGTGACTAACAGAATAGAAGCACCAGGTCTCTGAGGTCTTTGTGAAGCAGAACTTTATACCATCCCTGGATTGCCTATCTCTGAACTCTCAAGAGAAATAAATTCTATCTTGTGAAAGGCAAAAAAAAAAAAAAAAAAAGATCTATACGCCCGTATGTTCATTGCAGCATTATATAGAATAGCAAAGATAAGGCAACAGCCTGTGTTCCTCACCGATGGACGGATAAAGAAGGTGTTGTGTGTATAGACTATGCAATACTAATCAGCCATGAAAAGATAAAATATAGCGATTGTTGGAGAGGGTGCCTTTTGCAACAACATGGATGGACCTTGAGGGTATTATGCTAAGTGAAGTAAGTCAGATGGAAAAGAACAAAAACTTACGATTTCACTCATTTGTGGAGCATGAAAAAAACAGTGACAAATGAACAAACGCATGAAAGAGAAGCTCATAGATACAGGCAACAGGTTGGTGGTTACCAAGGGAAGTAGGGGCAGGCAAAACACGTAAAGGGGATCAAATGTATGGTGATGGATGGAAGTTAGACTTTTGGTGGTGAGCAAGCAATAGAGTGTACAGATACTAAATTACAAGATTGTGCACGTGAAACTTACATTGTTAACCAATGCACACTAAACCACGCCCACTTCACAAATGGAACACAGCTCCTGGAGCTCGGCTGCTCTGTTGGCAGCATCTGAGAGAGCTGAGCCCGGGGTCCTGCACCCAGTGCCACCAGTGCCTGTCTGACCACGTGCTCCAGCTCGAAATGGAGCTCATCGAAGCTTTAGTTTCGATAAAGCAATTTGGCGTTCTGAATTATTAGTCTTACACGTTTAAATTATTTTAAATACGGGGTGCCAGTGATTAATAGAAAAGTGCTTCATTGTTTTTCTGAATAAAAGGTCTGTATATTTTCTTACTAAGTTTTGAGTTTCCTTTTTATCACCATGATCACAGCCCTTGAGAACCGCACTTATTTACCTTGACTGGGCAGGGGAGAGTGGCGTAGCAGATTGCCTGACACTTGTGTGTGAAGTTGGGTGTAGAAATAACCCGTGCCACGTTGCCGCACTGCTCTGACGAATGCAGGAAAAACTTCAGGCGGTGCACTACGAGACGCACGCACAGCAGAGCTTCCTTGTGTGCAACTCGAGCGTGAGCTTATTAGCATTTCAGGTTGATACCTCTTTTAGATTTAATTAGATTTCAGGCTTCAATCGCTTTATTAAATGAATTTCTTACTGCTTAAAAGGTGTAATATATCCATGACAGTAGCTTTTCATCGCTCTCATCTTATTTCCCTGTGCACCCAAGCAGATCTCCGCTTCCGTCTCGGAATCAAAGCCAGAGGCTATTTTCCAAAGATAATGCATTGTATAAACGCAGCCTCTTTTGTGCGTAGAGACACTGGGGCCATGGGGAGGGTTGCTTTTTATCCACATTGTCTGACATGAATGCATCTCTTGTAGATTTGCCACCAGGAAATTGAACCGGTGCACAATAATCTTCTGTTTTGGTGCCCCTTTGTCACCGTGAGTCTTTCTAGTGTTGTTTTGGCGTGAAATCCAGAAACCTCCACTTCTACTGCGATGAGAGCATTGGGACTATTCAAATGGTGGAAAATTAAATGTAAGGAATCAAGCCATATCAGTGGTTCTCAGGATGAGATGGAGAGCTAGACCATAAGGTGCAGTGACGTAGTGATGTTCCATGTTCGTTTAGAAGCGTGGAGAGAATGCTGCTCTGAGCCACGGGAGGGTCCCGATGGCCTGTCACTGCTGCCAGGCTGTGTGGTCTTCACTCAGCTGTTGGGCCACTGGGCCACGGCTGCCTCGTCTGTGAAGAGGGGCTCCTGTGTGTGTTTCGGGGGGAGGGAAGTGGTGTGAAAATAGGTTGGTTTCTGATTGTGTTTAATAGCCATGCTCCAGGCAAGTAATGGATATAATACAAAGTGGAAGAAGTGATATTGTCTGATGTATTTTTAATTTCTAAATATACTAGGGCCTCAGATTCAAGTCAGCTGTGGGCATCTCAGTGAAGGAAGTCTCTTTTTTACTACGTGTACTGTATATCTCCAAATGGATAGCATTTTGAGAGTTCAGTTGGAAAGGAGATTAAAGACACAGCAACTGACGTAGAATAATATAGGCATAAATCTATTAAATCCATTTCTATAATACTCATGTATTTCAATAGTAAAGGGACAAATCCATTTTGTCACAGAGCAAAAGCTATGTTCAGAATAACATGAATTCACAATTCAGGGGAAAAAACTTAGTTAAGAAGCAAAGCCCAGAAACGAAATGCACTGTGGCTGATTTATAGGCTCGTCTGTATGGAGAGGGATCATATTTGTTTATTTTCACAAGACTCAGCACCTGCTAGGTGATGTACGCAGTCTATGGATTTAAAAAAACTTCTGATTTTCCACCCGTGCCTTATTCACGTGAGGAGTGATGAAGCCTGTTACTGACTCCAGCCCGATTTCTTCCAAAGGGCAGCGTGAAATAGTGCTAGACTGCCGTGGATTTATGGTTCTAGGGTTCTCTTTCATCTGGAACATTTCCGCAGCCTTTCTTCGTAGCGCTGGAGAGCACAGTTCTTCCTGATTCGATAGAACGGTGCCCATTGGGACTTCACGTGCTGCTTCCTTGTGATGAGACTCAGACGCGTTCTGAGCAGGGGTGCTGCGTAAGGAAAGCGTCCTTTAGGCCCCACCTCTGGAGGCACAGCTGTGTCCACCTGTTCTCGTCGTTAAGCTGTGTCAGCCCGACGACCAGACCCAGCGCCCTTCAGCGTCGTCAGTGTCCGTTGCATAGTCGCCTTTTTTTTTTTGTCGCAACTAGTAAGCTTTCTGTGGGAGACATTATAAGACCATAAAAGTATCCTGTTCTTTGTCAAAATTTCCCCCTGGAACATTATGGATGATCTTTGCCTGAGCCAGTCTTTACTATGCAGGTTGCAAAATGACAATTTTTCAACTTGGCACTTACCAGTTGGCAGTTGGCATTTTATTGTAAACAAGAGCCCCTCTCCTGACTTGTTTAACTATTTATTATCTATATGGTTGCACCACTTTCTGTTTTTCAGTGGTTCATAATTCATAGCTGTACTTTATTTTTTAGGGCTTATATTTTCCCAGTCTTGGCCAATGGGAGCCCCATCAGCCTGGCTTGGACATGCTCAGATGTATTTGGGAGAGATACCTTATAAATGAAAACTCTGCTCTGCCAACCACCCTTCTGTGGTCCCTGAAGTGCCTATAAATAAGTTCAGGGTCATGGCTGGCTATGTGCAGAGTACCAGCACAGTGAGGTTTTGGGGACCTCTCTGATCCCAATTAAGCCCAAACTTGAACCTCAGTATCTGGCCTCATGTTGAGTGGCTAGCAGAAGAATGGAGAGAAGAGAGTACGTGAGAGTGAGGATGAGGTGGAAGAGAACAAAGAGGCCAGACCCCTCCCATGCAGGAGGGGTCCCGAGAACTGGAGGGGAGAGGGAATGAAAAATGCACCTGAGCGTGTGACTCTTTGACAAAGGAACACTTTCCTCTGGGACGCACAGCACAGTCAGAGCCTCGGTGCTGGCTGCTCAGAGACAGACTCTTCTCTCCGTGCGCTCAAGGTCTGGCGCCATGGACTGTTCGCCAGCCTGCCTCGGATCAGAGCTGCAGCCTTGTTCTGTCTTCACAGATGCCTAAGAATAGGGCCCATTCCATTCCTCCTTAGTGCTCCCAGCAGAGCTGACATGGGGACCTTTGCAACCAGCAGTGCTTCATGTTTGGGGGCCACTTGGACCATGGCATCTCAGACTGCATGCCTTATGTGGTCCTGTGGGCATCTGGTAGGCTTGATATTGGACCTCAGTCTCCTTTAAAGCCAAGAAGGGAATAGAGTTAGAACCTTTAAGATCCTCTGCAGCTTTAAAATTCTCTAGTTCTGAAAATTGAGGTAGGAATTTTATGTGCTTGAATTAGGATTCTCACATATTTGTCCCACCCATCAACCCAATGAATTCCATTCTTCTGTCAAGCAAAATAGGCACTTTGCCTAGGTTATCTTTTAAAATAATTTCTTATCTCTCCAAATGATCCCTAATGATAGAAGTATAATCAGGATGTTAATTTTAATTAATACATTTGCTAGCTCTGTCATAGTGACACATAGACACGAGTGTTCTCACAGTACGGGAAATGAATTTCTCTTACTGTTAAAGAGCACATTTCTGAATTCTTCCTAAGACTACATTAAGTTAACGCTTGCCCATAATGAAGGCACTCCAATCAGCTTCTCATTTCTTCTTCACTCATTTTGAAGGATTGTTCTAGAGATGCTGAAAATGCCATTCTCATTATTAATAATTAGAGACTGAGTGCTCTTCTAAGTACTCCGACTGTCTTCAGCCCTGTGTCCTGATCTGCTGGACAGCGGTGGGGCTGACCGAGCGGGTGTCCGTGAGTGGGTGGTCGGGGCCCACACACAGACCATCGGTGTAGGAAACAACGGTGTTTCCTGTGTATCACGCCAGCTTCTGAGGTGGTTAATTATAGATGATTTGCCGCCAGCATTTATAATACGTATCTGACGGTTCCTTTTCTGTAGTTTGTGTCCCTTAACAATTAGGGACTTCTCTGCAAACCCAAGGGCTAAGGGCATTTAGCTCAGGACGCTGTCCCTAAGGGCAAGCCTCTCGGCCTTCTTGTTGGCCTCAGTGACAGACAGGCAAAGTGTCCCTGCCCCATGCCATTAAGTTCTTCGCAGGCTGCTCCCTAGAGGAGAGCTTGATTTGCTGATTATGTTACGGCTTGGAGAGCCTCTCAGCCGTCTTCCACAAGGAGGGGACAGTCTGTTTCTGAAGACTGTGAAAAGAAGGGATAATCAAGTTTCTAGGCCCTCTCCACCTAAAGCCATGTCATTATTTTAAATAGTTTCCATTGGATAGTCTTCATTCCTATGATGTGATTTTTCAGGTTTTACTCCTGAGAAGTCCAGACCTTGGTGCAGAGGGCGTGCGAAGACAGAAGGCAGTAGGGGCTGCCCTGCAGTGCACCGGCATCGCTGGGGAGTCGCTGGGGAGTCGCCGGGGAGTCAGTTCAGATGGCAAGGCAGCGGGCCTGCAGGCGGAGGGAGAGGCTCAGGGTCAAGGCTGAGAGCAGAGTGGGACACAGACCTGTGAGGGTGTGGCCAGGGAGGCTCTGTCTAGAATTGGGTAATACTTCAAAATAGTGAAAAGCAACCAGGACGGGTTTTGAGCAATGGAGGAGGATAAACACCGTTTCCTGTAGAGCCACACAAGAGCTGTTTGAGTTCTTTCTGGGCTTCAACGGAATGGTCTTCAGGGGTGTCCCGCTGAGAGACCAGGGTCAGGAGGGTCCCGAGGGCGAGGATTTGGGGTTGCTGCAGAGCACCATCCTCTTCCGTTCATTTTGACAACCACAAAGGACGTGTGCCTTTTTGTGATGAGACACAAGGGATGAACGGTAGGTGGAGAGTGAATGGCTTGGGAGAGAGGTCTGGAGCTGCTGGAGAGCCCGATGGATCAGCACAGTAGTTCATGTTACAGACGGGACATCCATAAATGTCACCTGGCTCTCCCTTTCTCCTGGGTGAATGTCCATCCCCAACATATCTGTATCACAAAGTCCTCATCTCTTTCAAGTCTCGACTCAGACGTCACCTTCAAAATGAGACTAGCCCTGATCATCCTGTTTAAAATGCAACTCCCCACCCGACCCATTCCCCCCATATAACCTGCTCCGCTATTTTTTTCTCTTCTTTTTTTAACTATCTCCTAACACACCATGTGGTCTACTTACCTGCAATGTGTAATGTTACTCTCTTCTCCTGCTGGGATGGAAGCTCCGTGTTTGTTTTGTTTACTGATGTATTCTAACAGCCAAAACAATGCCTGGCACCTAGCAGGTGTTCAATTATTATTTGTTCAGTGAATTAATAAAATGAAGAGGAGATAAAACATTCATAGGCAGCAGAGAAGCCAAAATGGGGAGGAATCCCATGATCAAGTTTGCTGTAAGAGAAAAAGGAAATTTCTGTACTAAAAGGTGAACATCAGAAGCAGTATTTTCCTGAATGGTTTGTAAGTTCTGCCAATTGAAAAATCCTAAGTACTGAGTTTTCCACCAGTAGTTGTTCATTCAAGATCCAGTACCTTTGATAGGGAAATGATCATTTTGATATATTTATTATTCATTTCTAGTGCAACTGAATTTGAATACAGTGTAGGTTATATCTTTAAAATGTGACAGTTTTGCAAAAGGTTGTATTAAATAGTTTTTTGCAGGCCTGAAGAGCTAAGAGTAGGAAGTGGGGACATTCGCCAGGCAGAGGGGAGGGAGTGGAAGAGGAGGGGAAAGTAAACCCAGGGACGGGGAGAAACTGGGATTCTTCAGGAGAAATGACTGAAACGCCACTATGAACCCCTGCCAGCTTAACTACATGATTGCTCTGCATAATTAAACACATACATATTGAGTAAACACCAATTAAAGCCTTCCTGAGAGAGAAGCGAGCCTCATTTGAGGACCTGACTTTCTGCTCCTTGGCTGGTGTCTGTAACCTTCCCCTGCCGTTGCTCTGGGTGTGGCTGGCCTCCCCCCGGACTTTGGCAGCTCCCCGTGGCCAGGGCCTCTTGTCGCGAGGTCTTTCTTCTCTATAGCAACTAGTATTCAGTGTAGTCTTGGTAACTACCGACTCCCAGGTTCTGGTTTCTGATTTGGAGCTTGTAAAGCCGAGGGTACAGGTCAGGCTGCCTACATGCCAATTATTTGGAACATCCAGGACATCCATGACCATGTGACCCTGAGCACACTCCCCTCGAATGCACGCCTGCAGTCAAAGAGGGCTCTGTACAAAGTTATGCACTCCCGTCCCACGGCACTCCCAGGACTCTGTCCTCTGTGCTCTATAGCGCCCTCCCTTGGGAAGGGCATTACAGCACTCACTGTTACTTCCGGTCAGCCCAGTGGGCTTATCTATAGGAGGCATGGTCCTTACAGACTTCTCCACGTCCTGATGTAGAGCCTCTACGAACCACTGAGATGTAGCAGGAAGCAAAGAATCTCATGAACCGATTTTGGCAAAAACAGTACCCCTACAAAAGTCCACGATGCATCCGAAACACAGTTTTGAAATCTGGGAATGGGTACCAGGTCCCCCGCCAGCCCGGGTTTGGCATCTGGGCCTTGCTCCCTGATGTCGGATAATGGGGTCTGGACGCCAGGCTCATAGACCACTCCTGCTTTCATGTTACAACAGGCTGGATTGAACCCAGTGATGTAGGAGAGGGAAGAAAAAGAGGCTTGTTAAGTCAGGAGAAAAATCCCGGCCTCTGGCATTTTCTAAGGAAAGGCATCTCTGAGCATTCTGGCCCCCAGCAGGTCCTGGCCTGAAGTAATGAGTACAGGTTTACGTGAGTGGGGACGTGTCTCTGCTGATTTCCTCGGACATCTCCATTTGGGATTGAAACGTCCTTCCTTGGACGTGGTTCCCAGGAGAATTTTCTAGGGAAGAGCCCCACCGGACATGAAAAACTCAAATACCAAACCCGAGAAAGTTCATGTTCAGCTAAGAGTTAGTATTCTGGCTGAATCAAACCCCCCGCGCGAACTCCCCAGGTTCGACATTACTGTGTGTCCTCAGGCAAAACTCCTTAATGAGACTCTCAGTCAACACTAATGTTCTACACAGGGAATGAAACAAGGACCCGCAGACCCGATGGGGACATTACGCTGGAAATTTAAATTGAGGTCAGTGGCATTTCACCTGGGTGTCGTGTCTTAATTTTTGTCAAGTTTTGTCAAGGAAAGATGGTAGAGACTTTATCCGCTAAGAAAAATATTCCATAACAGGGAGTTTTTACTTTTGGTTTAGAAAAATACTTAAAATATGAAATTACAAAGACAATATTTTCCCACCAGAAGACAAAAATAATGCATTGTAAGGAGCACCAGGCAAAAACAACCCCCCCAACAAAACAACAACAAAACCAGCCAATATGAGTTTAGCCTCCTTCATTATGTAGCCATCTCACATGCCCTGCCCAAAGACCCCATGTTTATAAGGTTAAGTAAAGTCCTTGACTGGAAGTGGGAAGGAATGGGAGGAGGGCAGTGATTTCTTCTTGTGCCTGTGGGTTCGCTGTGACCTTAGTCCATGCTGGTTCGAGCCTGGCTCGGGCCCCTCACCCCTCTCTCAGCACCGGCCTTTCCGCCTCACTCCTGCCCCTCCTCCACTGCTTCACTGAAGCCAGGTGGGGTCTTTCTAGAAGGCAGTTCTCTGTCCAGTCATCCCTTTGCTTGAACGTGTTTAATGGCGCCCTAGTGCCCGTAGGATGGACTGTAGGTCCCGTGATACACAGGCGTGTTCGCAGAGGCCGTACAAAGGCAGCGCTGACCGCCACCGGCTCTGAGCCGCTCTGCCTGCTGAAGGTGTTGCCTTGGCCACTTACCAGCCGAGAACCTTCGGGCGAGTTATTCTTCGCCTCGCTGGGCTTCAGCTGCCTCCACCGTCAAATGGAGCCGGCCTAATGGCACAGTCCTGACAGGGTTGTTGTGAGGGTTAAGTGAGTTCTAATACATACTAAATACCCAACACACACTTATCATTACCGTGATTATTCCGTTCTGCTCTCCGTTTGCCTCCGCCCCACACCCTTCCCCTCAGTCACGCCAAACTATTTACAGATACGTTCCCACCCACATTCGCCTAATGAGACATTGTCTCTTGTCTATTTCTGTAAGCTGCTTCCTTTGTCTGCATTGTCATCACACACACACGCACACACACACTCACTCACACACACGCTCTTCTTTCCACATCCTCTGTTTTCACCAACTACATCCTTTGGCTAACTCTTCCACAACCTTCAAAGCTCAGCTCAGGTCGAGGCTCCTTTACTCTGAACAGCCTACCTGGATGTCACTCTCTCCATCTTACAGGCTCCCACTGCTCCATGTCTTCTTTCTGTCCCAGCATTGATCACACAGCGCAGTAGTGGCCTGCTTACTTGTAGGTCTTCCTCACTCCCTGATTACCCTCTATATCCCCTGTGAAAACGGAGTATAACTTGGTAATTTCTACATACTCACTGCTTATATGCCATGTGTTCATAAGTGCTGGATGGATGGATGCATGGACGGATGCATGGACGGATGGATGGACGGATGGATGCATGGACGGATGCATGGACGATGGATGCATGGATGGATGCATGGGTGGATGCATGGGTGGATGCATGCATGGACGGATGCATGGACGGATGCATGGACGATGGATGCATGGATGGATGCATGGGTAGATGCATGGGTGGATGGATGCATGGATGGATGCATGGGTGGATGCATGGGGGGATGCATGGGTGGATGGATGGATGGATGGATGGATGTTATCAAGGGAATCTGATCTAGGGAGAGGAAGCTTCCTAAGGCAGCCCATTGGTTATAATCACAATGGCACTAAATCTACCTGAAAATGGAATCACTCCATCATGTTTTCTGATCTGTTGCTTGTCCATTAAACTTACCCAGTTTCCTGTGCCATGCCCTCAAATAGTACGCTTTTGGACCCCCTCCTTATCCTGGTTGGTACCCTCTACACATGCACCTCTCTCAATCTCTCTTTCAAGTAGGCACTTGAAATTGAGAGTGACCCTCCCCAGGTGTTGGGTCTAATGAGCACAAAGATACATGACCAATTCTTTTGTATTTCCACTAGTGTGGACAAATGGTGGCATTTTATTTATTTATTTATTTTTTGCCTCACAACGCTGTTGATTTGTTGAACTCACTATTAGCTAACCCTGCGCCCCCCAATCTTAACATCGTTTTACTGTACCACCTGGCCTCCATCCTGTGCACGCAGGTCTTGTGGGCTGTAGTGACAACTTTGCTGCTCCTCTTAGGGAAATGGGGAGCCATCGTAGGATTTACGTAGAAGAGTAATGTCTTGGGTTTTCAAATAGTCCTCATTGCTCTGTTGAGAATGGCCTTCAGGAGAGCAAGGGGAGTCCGTCGGAGGCTGGCGAAGTGGAGGTGGTACGAGTCACCAGATTCCGGATGTACTTTTAAAAGCAGAGCTCACAGGGCTTGCTGGTGGACTGGATGTGGGGATTGGAGAGGCAGGGATGATGCGGGCTGTGGCCTCAGCGGCCATACTGGGGGCGGGGGCAAGGGGACCATTAGGAGTTTAGTTTTGGGTGTGCCATCTTTGAAATTTCTTTTAGACATTCCAGTAGAGGTGTTTAATCATTAGGGAGATGCATGGATCTGGATTCCAGGAGAGAGGTTTGAGTTGGAAATAATACCCTGGCAGTTTTTAGTATATAGATAGTTTTTAAAATCCTGAGACTGGGTGGTGAGACTCCCAAGGGAGTGAGCCTGCGGAGAAGAGGACCGAAGACTAATGAGCCCTGGCTCTGTCATACATAAGTGTGTGTGTGTGTGTGTGTGTGTGTGTGTGTGTGTGTGTGTGTGTGTACATGGGATTCTAGATATTTGGAATATTATTGAATCACTCAGGTTACAACCTGCTGGTAGGTCATAATCATTTTAGTGGGTTACAGTAGCATTTTGAAATGGGGTGGAATAGAAAATATCTCAATGCATTGCTCAGAGTAAAGGTAAGGTTTCTTGAAACTTTTTGTTTCTATTATATACCAGTATTGGTTATCTATTACTGTGTAACAAATTACCCCCAAACTTAGCGTTTAAAAGAAGCATTTATTTTTCTTAAGGGCCAGAGGCTGCCCAGCTGGATGGTTTGATTCACACTGAACACGAGCTGTTGGCCAGAGCTGCCGGCCAGAGCTGCCGTGTTGACTGGGCGGGAGGACCTGCGTCCGAGCTCACACTTGTGGCTGTTGATAGGAGTTCCAGCTCCTGGTCATGTGGGCTTTCCTAAGGGCTAATCATGACATCATAGCTGGCTTCTGCCAGAGCACATGGCCCGAGAGAGAGGGAACCAGAGAGCATCTGTAAGACAGAAGCCACAGTATCTTTTATAACCAACTCTCAAAACTAAGACATCATTGCTCTGGCCCGGTGGCTCAGCTGGATGGAACATTGTCCCGTACATCAAAACTCTGTGGGTTCGATTCCCGGTCAGGGGACATACCTAGGTTGTGGGTTCAGTCCCCAGTTGGGGCATGTATAGGAGGCAACCGATCGATGTTTCTCTCTCACATTGATGTTTCTCTCTCTCTTTCTCTCTCTCAGATCAATAAACATATTCTCGGGTGAAGATTTAAAACAATTTATATACAAAAAAAGTAAGACATCATTACTTCAGCCCTGATCCTCTTCTCTTCTGTGCGTCATACATATCAATCCTGGTACAATGGGGACTGCACAGGGGTGTGAATGCTGGGAGGTGGGGATGGTTGGGGGCCATCTCAAAGCCTGGTTGCCACAACCTCCCTGTATATTTGCGAATATTGGGTTGAGAAGTAACATGTACTTTTAAAAATGTGTGTCATGTGAAAAAATATTTCAGACAGACTGCTTTACAATGTGTAATACTGTGCACCATTGAGCAGAGGTGTAAGTGAGCTGGCAGAAGCCCATTTAAGAATCTCTGCTGTTGATATTCCTGTGCAACCATGGTTAATTAGCAGTGACTTTCAGATCATGAATATGAGCACCGGTGATTTTTGCAATGAAACAATACAATTGAAGTCTAGATAGGCTATGTGGGCCTCCGTGTCCCTAAGTGGAGTGTGAGTTTGATTTCTGTAGTTTGCATCTTTTACCTGTCTGGTCATTTGCTAAGTGCATCTGTTTTTTGTGGGTTCTCACTTTAAATCTGTGGCCAGATGGTAGGCACAGCTGTGTGTTTAGATTCAAGTTGCTTGTAGAATATAATACGTGGGTTTGTGACACTAGTTATACTTCCTGCCTTTGTTTCTGCTTGCTTATTGGCTGGTGAGTGTGGGCTAAGCAGTGAGCTCCTGGTGAATTCTACCTGTTGATGAATGGGGGTATAGTTAAACTATTATGTCTTTGAAATGGGGGTTATTGAATACATAGAGGTGTGCCCTACTTAAAGGAATCTTACAGGATAATTATAGACACGACTTTAACTATAATTTGATATATAGCCTGCTGTGAAAACAAATCTGTTTTAGCTCTCCTCGCTGATATTTTTTTTTTTTTTTTTTTTTTTTTACCAGCATAAGTGACTGAAAAGGGACAAATTATCTTTGAAGTGGGAATAGACTCTAGGCAGGCCAGAAGTCTCTAGTTAAACAGTTAAGAGGCCAGTCAAAAACACAACACTAAGTAAAAACATATGGCCACTGGCTTTTAAGTTACAATGTGGGAGTTTCAAAACGGAATAGTTTCTTGGCATAAAGTGAGTGCTACCAATTAATTAGAAAGCAACTGTTTTACAAGAAGTCTCCTGGTTTGGTGTTTACTGCTTGGCTTATGCTGCTTGTCAGCGCTGCAGCCACAGGCCTTTCCTAGCTTGTTACCTTCCGATCTCGTGATGAAGTGTCACAGGGGACCCGGGGGCTCTTCTTCGCGGCAGGACCCCAGGAATGGAGGCCCTTTTGCTCTCTGAGCTGTGCTGCCAACAGCGTGGTGGGTGCTGGGCTTACTGTGACTTTTTATTTATGAATCAGTCGTCTCCCTAAGCCGTAAACACTTGGAGGCAGAGACCGCTCCCAGCACCTGGCAGTCGCCGGCCCAGGGTCAGGGCTTGATGCTATTTGTGGAAGAGAGGAAGGAATTCACTCCTTCATTCTCTCGAATGGGTTTATGTTCAGAACAAGGTTTGCGGTGCCGTGTGCCTATGATGCTACTTTTCCCCCAGTGTTTCTGTTAAATATGTTAATTTTCCTTGAAATAGGTGAACTTTAAAATGTTAGAGACTACTTACAATATAATTCCTACTTCTCAAAGTAAGATCTCTTTCTCTTGCAACGTTTATCTCATTTTTGGTCACGTCCAATGGGAAAGGGACTTGATATTTATAGCAGGTATGGGCCACTGGCAGCTTGAGTGAGTAGACTGAGGACTGCTGAGCTAGAGAACTTCGAAGGCCTCTTTAGGTTCACACCCGTACATGCCCCCGAAGGCCAGATTTCCTGTAGACCAGGCAGCTTCCTGTCTGTCCACAACACCGTCTAATGAAATTGCCTTGCACCGTGATATAGCTCTGCAGAACCCCATCCTCACCCACGTCCCTCCGGTCTCTGCCCCCCATTCCCTACTCTTGTACCTGCTGGATTGTGATGTGGGTTATTCTCTCATTGACGACATGTTGCTGTATGATCTCCTTTATTTTCCTTTCTAAATTTCAGTAAAGAGAATTTTTAAAATATATTTTATTGATTATGCTATTACAGTTGTCCCGATGTCCTCCTCTTTTCTTCCCCTCCACCCCGCAACCCCACTCCCTCAGGCATTCCCCCCACCATTGTTCATCCCCGTGGGTCATGCGCGTAAGTTCGTTGGCTGCTCCATTTCCTATAATGTACTGCGCATCCCCATGGCTGTTCTGTAACTACCTACTTGTATTTCTTAATCCCATCACCTCTGCACCCATTTCCCCCTGTCCCTTCCCATCTAGCAACCATCAAAACTCTCTGTATTCATGATTCTGTCTCTTGTTTGCTTAGATTGTTTTTTAGATTCAGTTGTTGATAGATTTGTATTTTTTGCCATTTTATTGTTTATTGTTTTGATATTTTTCTTAAATAAGTCCCTTTAACATTTCATATAATAATCATTTGGGGGTGATGGACTCCTTTAGTTTTTTTCTTGTCTAGGAAGTTTTTCATCTGCTCTTCGATTCTAAATGATAGCTTTGCTGGGTAGAGTAATCTTGGCTGTAGATCCCTGCTTTTCATGACTTTGAATATTTCTTGCCAATCCCTTCTAGCTTGCAAAGTTTCTTTTGAGAAATCAGCCAAACAGTCTCATGGAAGCTCCTTTGTAGATAACTAACTTCTTTTCTCTTGCTGCTTTTAAGAGTCTCTCTATATCTTTAATCTTTGGCATTTTAATTATGTTGTGTCTTGGAGCGGGCCTGTTTACATTCATTTTGTTTGGGACTCTTTGTGCTTCTTGGACTTGCAAATTAGGGAAGTTTTCTTTCATTATTTTTTCAAATAGATTTCTAATTTTTTGCTCTTTCTCTTCTCCTTCTGGCACCCCTATGATGTGAATGTTGTACCTCTTGAAGTTGTCCTAGAGGCTGCTTACACTATCCTCATTTTTTGGATTCTTTTTTCTTCTTGTTGCTCTGATTGGTTGTTTTTTGCTTCCCTATGCTCCGTATCATTGTTTTGATTCTCGGCTTCATCCACTCTACTGTGGTTTCCATGTAAATTGTTCTTTATTTTAATTAGTGTACCTTCATTTCTGACTAGGGTCTATTTTATGCTGTTGAGGTCCTCACTAAGTTCCTTGAGCATCCTTATAACCAGTGTTTTGAACTCTGCATCTGATAGATTACTTATCTCCAGTTCATTTAACTCTTTTTCTGGAGTTTTGATCTGTTCTCTCATTTGGGCCATGTTTCTTTGTCTCCTCATTGTGGCAGCCTCCCTGTGTTCATTTCTATGTATTACGTAGAGCTGCTTTGACTCCATGTCTTGGGAGTGTGGCCTAATGTAGTAGTTGTCCTGTAGGGTCCAGTGGCACAGCCTCCCCTATCATCCAAGCTGGATACTTGGGGTTCACCCTTTGTGTGGGCTGAGTATATCCTCCTCTTGTAGTTGAGCCTTGGTTGCTCTTGGCAGATCAATAGGAGGGATGTACCTAGGCCAGTCAGATGCAAGGATTGGTTGTGGTCACTGACCCCCAACTTCTACCCTCTGTGGAGGATGAGCTGTGCAGGGGCAGGGTGATGGTGCTCCATATGGTCTGTAGCTATCCACTGGGTGTGCTGACCTTGGGGTTTTTGGGTGAAGCACGCCAAGGTCAGCCCCCACCTGTGTTTTGCCTGGGTCCACCCTGTGAGCTACTGTACAGCCATCTGAGATGGCTGCTACTTGTGCTGAGCTTGGAGATTCCCATGTGAAGCCAAGCGATGATTCTAGTCAGGCTGCTGCTAGTGCCGGGCCTGGGGCTCACTGAGGCCTGCTATTGTTGGTAGGACTTAGGAAGTTATGAAGCATGAGCCAAGACTAGCCATTCATATGGAAAAGCAACTTGGGTGAGCCCATACGTTGGGTGGGGCAGAGTCTCTGGGGATCTCCAAGATGGGTCAAACAGTGTTAGCCAGCTTGACGGAGTCTCAGATATGGCACCAGCTTGCTGGCTCAGTCTTGATGGATGTGGTTTCTTTACTTCCGTAGCTGTCAGACTTCCATTCAATTTGATTTCTGATGACTCTGAGTGATGGTTGTTCTACATTTTAGTTGTAATTTTGATGTAGTTGTGCAAAGAGGCAAGCCATGTCTGCCTATGCTGCCATCATGACCAGAAATCTTCAAAGAGAATTTGATAGAAATTATAGAAGGAAAAATAGTCATATTCACTTTGACTAGTTGGAGCCATTTAGGTAAGAGATGCCCCAGGAGAGACTAAGAAATTTTTCTGGTAATTAGTGAGCATAGGAGAGGCTACAAAGACTTGGGGACTTGGTTGTCTTAAAATCCTGGAACTCTGTATGCTGGACAGTTGAGTAGGAAATAAATACCAAAGCGGTCATTCTTTTTTTTTTTTAATCCTCACCTGAGGATATGCTTATTGATTTTTTATTGAGAGGAGAAAGGAGGGAGGGAGAGGGGGTGAGAAACATCAGTGCGAGAGAGAAACATCAATCTGTTACCTTCTCATATGGGCTCCAGTTGAGGATTGAACCTGCGACCTAGGCATGTGCCCTCACCAGGAATCAAACCCACAACATTTTGGTCTACAGGACTATGCTCCAACCAACTGAGCCATATTGGCCAGAGCCCGAGTGACATTCTTATCAAGGCTCCTAATATAATTCATATAAAAATAAAACTGAGGAGGGAACTGATACAGTTTTGATGAGACTGACACTTATATTGAATTTATTTTAATATTTATTAAGTATAGTGTTTAGATCTAATGATCATTTTATTTGAATTCCAGTTATGGTAAAGAATCTTTTGTTTCCCTATTAAAAAAAAAAAAAAAGGAAAAGCCTCTGTACTTTGCCCCAGGTAAACACACTTGAGTCTTTTCAAACCAGTGGCCTTAGATGACTAATAGCGGCAGAACCAAGTGTTTTCTCTTCTGAGGGGTGAAATGAGATCGTTGAAATGATCGTGTGATGGTGATTTTTCAAACCATAATGAACAGCTTCATCAAACACGTATCATGAATAATCTCTCATTGCAATGTTGTATGCACAAGAGAAATGCTATACGGTGGAATGAGATTTTAATGATGACTGATTGTAAGTGGATATGTGCAGAGAAGACATTATTCACCTTTTAACGTTGTGTTAATATTTGCTTTGTGCTAAACTCCTGTGACCCAGTGGCATTTTGGGAGTTCCTGCTGACTTGTTTAATTGCCCAGCTCCCAATCCCCAACCTTTTGGGGGCTGGCCTACTTTATTGTGGTCCCCGAAACACTGGATATCTTGGGCCCAGTTTACCTTATAAACAGAAGCTGAGGCCCATGTCTCTATATAATCTTTCCTGAGGGGGGAATAAAAGGCAAAATCAGATATTTTTATTCTCCACTTGGAGATAATTTAGCAGTCAAGTTGTCAAAGGCAACCTGGGCAGAAAGATCATCAGGGCCTTATAGATAGTTTTATTGGGGATATGGATTTCTTTCCCTCTGACTTGCTGCTTTTGGTTGCATTGGAAAAGGGAAGAGCAGGGCATCTGCCACGATCTCCGCCGGCTCCGGAGCCAGCCCTTGTCCCCCTTAGTAACACTTTCTTTTTTTTTTTTT